>VXBP01010729.1:479566-529339 GCA_013400115.1 Rhinopomastus cyanomelas
TTCTCCCCCTCTGCTCTGCACTGCAGAGACCACACCTGGAGTATAGTGTCCAGTTCTGGGCTCCTCAGTTCAAGAGGGATGTGGAGTTGCTGGAGAGAGTTCAGCGTAGGGCAACGAAGATGATGAAGGAGGTGGAATAACTCCCTTATGAGGAGAGGCTGAGGGAGTTGGGTTGAGCTTGGAGGAGACTGAGGGGTGACCTCATTAATGTCTATAAATATGTGAGTGGTGGGTGTCAGGAGGATGGAGCTGGGCTGTTCTCGGTGTCATCTAGTGATAGGACGAGGGGCAATGGTTGTAAGCTGGAACACAGAAGGTTCCACATCAACCTGAGAAGGAACTTCTTCACAGTGAGGGTGACGGAGCACTGGAACAGGCTGCCCAGGGTGGTTGTGGAGTCTCCTTCACTGGAGATGTTCAAGACCCACCTGGATATGTTCCTGTGTGACTTGGTCTAGGTGATCCTGCTGTGTCAGGGGGATTGGACTGGATGATCTTTCGAGGTCCCTTCCAATCCATAGTGATTCTATGATTCTATGACTATGCCAATCCCTCCACCCCAGGGCACGAAACTAAGAACCACAGTTATTCCAGAACTGAAAGCTCCCAAGTCTCACTGTCCCTAAAGAGCACATTTTCCACAGTACAGAGTTCAACAGGACCTTTACAGCAAAGCTGGGAACACCATTCCACCTTTACAGCCTGCACCCAGCTCTTTATCTAACTGTTAAGACCAATTTGCAGAATGTACTAGAAATTGAAGCAACCCCCATTACTTTGAATGCAACAGCCAGTGACCCCAGTTCCTCTGTGTCCTTGTACCTGGCCAAAAGCCCCTTCCTATGAACAGTCAGTACTTGGGGCTGAACAAGATAACATGTACTGTCATTTTCTTCAAGGTGCTTCCAGGATGCTTTCCCAAAGTCTGAAGGTCTTTCCAAAAGTGGAGGGATCTGATAGAGGGACAGATGAAACACAAGCCAAGAAAAGGTGGAAAGATTTTTGTTGCTGTTTCTTCAGCAACTATTAGTTTCACAGGTTAAGTATAACCTAATTAGTTTATAAATCACATTGGTTTTTCTAAAAAGACAAACCCCACCTAAACTAGAACATTATTTAATACTCTTATTAACTGTACTTTGCTTAATTACAGTGTTTCAGTCATGAGTAGCTCCAACACTGTCAGATGCATTTAACTGAAATACTATCCCCAAAGCTAAACACTGTTTGTGTAATAAGACACGTTATTCATGAACAACTGATTCCTTCCCTTCCAAGGAAAAACACCAAGGGGGTAAAGACAGAGTAAGGCAGCAAAACTAGAGTATGAGGGAGGAGGAGAAGCAGGGAAAGAGGTCTCTGGAGTTTATTTGGTTTGGTGTTTTTGTTCAGCATTTAGTCAGGTGATCTTTATTTCTTCTCTTTCTAGCATCTCAAGAATTAAGGTGGAAGAACATTCTCTTCTTCCATACTCTTCTCACCTTTTCTCCAATTAATCAAAACCTATCAGAGAAGTTAAAATTCAAAGGCTAAATCCCAAACCAAAGCACTTCCTGAAAACACACCATTTCAAAACAAATTTTTGAAACCCTTATAGTATTAGAGGCTTTTCCGTTACTTCTTGGGTCAATAAGGCTTTATTATTCCCAATTACTTTATTTTGGCTTCACTGTGCAGAAGCTGTAGCTTGTTGGGTTTTTTCTTAAGTATTTACTAAGAGCCAGTAGCTCATGTGAACCAGGAAACATTTACAGGACTCAGTTCTGACAGAGTTTAGACAAATCACTGTGATTTATCCTGATCTTAATGTGCTGCGATTCGTAAGAGCTGTACAGAGTTAAAAGTGTAAGCGCAGAAGCCAACACTAAAATTCCCATTCCATGTACAACGCAAAAAGAAATTTGATGGGAGAAAAATCAGGTAGGATCAGTATATAAAAATAGCTACGTCACTAACTTTCTGCCCATTAGAAGAGTCTGCCTGGATGAAAACTTAGTTTAAACTGTAGTTTAGGTTAATACAGACAATATCTTCACCTGAAAAACCCAAACAAAACCCAGAGAAAAAGCTTCTTAATTCCAGGGGTTTTTTAATACTTTCTGCCCCTTGGTGTCCTGCAAGGAAAATCAGAACAGTAAAATAATCTAAGCTGGATGTGGTATGTGGCTGACAAGCTTAACATCCCGATAATACATACCCGGATAATTCCACCATTTATTACTTGCTTTAAGATCTCTGCTACAAGAAGTTCTACCCAACGTGTTCCTGCTAGCAGAGATCCACACAGCCTTTCTCAAGCAGCAAGCATAGCATACATGACAATCTCGATGAAAGAAGCAATTAACAACTGCTACAGAAAATAATTACATATAAAGATGGTTGGAAAGACAATGCTCTATCTGAAATGACCTCGCTGTATTCACAGCGCTGATAAAACAGTTTTCTTTTAAAAAAACACCCCTTTTTTTATTCATCAAAAGAGAAAAGCCCCAAGGTCACCTGTCAATAACAGAACAAACCCTCAGTAAATCACAGCGCTTCACAAATAAATTCCTCATCAGTAATTAAAACCAGGCCTCTCCGGCCCTGTGTTATCAGCTCATCAAATTCATTGCTCATCTAGAATAACAGATCCACATCTGCAGTCATTACAGCATGCCAGATAAATCAATCCTCTCAATGATGCTTTGAGCCATCTCTGCTCCCTTTTAACCAGCCTGATATTTATTTCCCCCTGACACTTCTGACATTCTATTTACTGTAGGCAAATGGAACTCATACGGCACCTTGTAATGGCTTTACCAAACCCCATTGTGGGGCATATCTTCGAAGACTGATGGTCGCAATAAACAAGGTTTTATGGTGCAAGTGTGAGCTTCCAACTTCTTTTTTACCAGGAATTTGACTTCTGCAGTGAAGAAGGTTTATTGCACTTGATTGCAGGTGGAAAGCAGCTATATCCACTTAGAGAACTGTCAGCTAAAAGCAAGCACAGAACTTTTGAAGTAATATTGTTTTTGTGATTTTGACATTGATCACAACACAGAATAAAGCACCTCCCCGTTAGGGCTTGGAAAGCAAGTTCGTCATTCCACCCTTCTTCCCGCTACACAAAACAGAGAGAACCTCCAGAAAACTTCAAAAGAGGTGTCAAAGCAAGACCAAATCACTGTGTACGTGCACGTACAGACCGAGCTCTCCCCAGCGCCGCTGTTTACACTCACATTTGAGGATGTTCATTTGAGTAGGTACATTTTTTACATTTTTATCAACATAAATGATCAGTTGTCTTTTCTGCTGTGTCTCAGCCTGGCAAAACTAAGATTTCTTTAATTTACTGCAGAAACCCAATCTGTCACTGTTAGGTGCATTATCCTGTAACGAGTTCTAGAATCCACTGGCTTCGAAGTAAGAACACCACTCAAAGCAAACTGCTCAAAAAGTACTGTTCCACACAAATGCTGATTGTTCATATACTATCAGTCACTCTATTTAAGGAAATCAAGGGAAAATTTATTTAAATGAAAGGAAAAAACCACATTTTTAACATCTGAAAGCCTCTGAAACTGTAACATGTATCAAGGGGTCAGAGAAGTCCAGCAGTACGCAGAAGTTCAGCAGATGCACCCCTGGCTCTGTGAGCACAGTGAGGTTAGCTGTACACATGTACATCGATAGAGCATATGCCACCCATCCGGTAACCCAACTCCTAAACTGCAAATCCACAATTTCTGTGTACACCACATATAACGTGGCTTTCACACCCAGTTTTCCTGATTTTTACCAGAAGCTGACCCCATTGAGCCAACTGTGTTGTTACTTTATCTGGGTTGCTCTGCACAAACCAGCCTAAAGACTGAGCAGGGCTCCAGATCACCGCAGTAATTATGTACGGCTTCAAAATTGACTTGCATTAAATTACTGTCACAGTGTTAGTGACTCTCTCCTTTAGCATATATTAAGATTTTATTTCCGTGTGTCAACAATGCCTTACTCACAGGAACACAAAAAGGCTGTTAAGCCTTTTTTGTGCCAAAAAAACAAAGTTAAAGCCCGTACGAGGCTATGAATTCTCAGCAACTCTTTTGAACACTGATTCAAAAATGACAGGATATAGTCTTTTCCTTAATGAAAAAATCCATATTTATCACTCTATTGTTCTTGTGTACTGATCCTACTGCTCTCTGAGGCCAAAGTTTGAATATATTGGATTTTGAAATAATAGCCCAAGGCTCTGAGATGCTGGGTCACGATACATAAATGAGAGGGTTGTTCCTCATTTCTCTGCTTCTCACCATAAATATACAAATTCCAGGTTCAAAATACAAAGATAATGCAGACTTCTCCAGAAAGCAAATTATGCATGTATCATCACAGAATTATTAAAAAAAAAAAATAAGAACACTGAGATCAAGATCTCTACCTCCTAGCTTTGTTTTGTTACTTACAGCAACATTTAAGGCCGTTATGATAAAAACCTAAGGAAGATAATCTGGAAGTACTTGTTAATTTCATCCCATAGTAACAGAGTTGCTATTGCAGACTTCTGTCAAGTTATGCTCTCTGCAGAGCTGCACTTCCAGTGTAGGAGAAAGAGCTGCTTCTCACTCTCTAGGTTTTGTTACTTGGATGTGTCTTAACTTTCCCTTGCCTTTGAGTGACTTTGGCTGAAGTCTTCAAAACTAGCCACTGAATTACACATCTTCCCCCAACAGCCATCACATTTTCCTATCAGATCTTCACGCTTTTTGCCAAGTAACTGAAATTAGAGATGGGAGATTCATTAACTATCTTCAGCAATTTAACAGACAGGACCAGTGAGAATTAACACCTTAGGGAAATGCCGAGATTACCACAACACTAAGTGCCATAGAAATGCAAATAAATCTTTGTTATGCTCTATGAATGTTCTTCTTTAAACCTGTTTCATTTGAATTTTGAATTATACATATGTAGCATAAATATAGCTCATCTATGCAAAAATAAATTAATACAATTCATCCTGCAGCAACCCACACCACCCATTCTGACCAGAATACCTCATTTCTGGGAATTTGTATAGATAAAATCCTTTTCATTACTAGAATCAAATGCAACCTCAGCTCCACAAACCTTAAAAGATACTTCTATTTGGCACAATCCATAGCACAAAAACTCATACTGCATTGACTCCAAAGTCCTGCTGGGCACAGCAACTTCTTACAAGGTTCCTCAACAAGAATCAATAATTAGCTGTGGCTTGAGGACCAAACATCAAGATCCAAGGCTGTTCAGTCTCTGGGGGCTCCACGTGGTTAGTGAATTTCCCATTTAACAAGCTCCCCATTTCTTTGGGTTTCCTTCTATTTTGCTACATTTCAACCCAATAACCTCACTTTACAACTTCAAGGGCTTTTCATGAATCCCTCCAAATTTCTCACAAGTACCTCAAAATTAAGATGATGTGGTTCCTTCAAGTAGTAACACTGCATCTCCTCTCCCTCCACATTTGGCTGAAGGCAGCTGAAGGCACACGTACAGAGGATGACACTTCAGAATTTCATTAGCAGAGTTAACTGGCAAATTGTGATCTGAAGTTGTACCTCAGTTTTCTAGCCTGCCAAATCCATGTACATTTAGGCACTTACAGCACCCTGTAGTAAAGTTTTGAGTTCACTGTATCACAGTATCACAGTAATGATAAGGTTGGAAAAGACCTTAAAGATCATCCAGTCCAACCTAAATCCAAATAAACCCAGTAATCCTAACATCTAACATCCAGATCATGCCACTCAGCACCTCATCCAGCCTAACCTTGAACACATCCAGGGGCGGTGACTCAACCACCTCTGTGGGCAGCCCATTCCAAGACCGGATCACTCTTTCAGTGAAAAATCTTTTCCTAATGTCAAGTCTAAACCTCCCCTGATGGAGCTTAAGACTATGACCCCTTGTCTTGTCACCAGTGGCCAGGGAGAAAAGGCTGTACTTGAGAACCACCTGCTTTTGTTTGGTTTCAGCTTAACTACTGTTAATGTCACCGGCTCCCTACTTCACGCTTTATTCTCTCACACAGTACGGGAACGCCTCTTTATCCATCATCCTCATCATTTGTCTATTTTTGCTATCATTTTTCTTCCCCCCCTCCCCGTGTCCTTTGGCAGATAGCGTGAAGGAGCCCAGAGCTGCACTATACCCAAGACTCTTCAATCTACAGTCACATACCACTGGTTTCTGTTTTTTCTACACACTTTTCCAAATAATTCCTAACAATCACTTGGTTTTGACTGCCCCATCCTAAGAAATGCTAGAATGATAAGGAATATCTTCACAAACTAGGCAATTATTCAGATACATCAGTGAACAGGCTACACAGGTTTAGAGTCACAGGACACAAGTCTGATCTCAAAAGTAAAGAGACTATCCTGCATACATCTAATCCCCATATTTCGTGAAGTACCTAAAGAGCCCTCAGGCAACCTGTATACATCCAAAATGGACGTGTCTCACTACTATTTCATCCTATTTACTAGTAGAGGGCTGAAAGGTTTAACCACCAATTAAACAAGAGGCACAGAGACAAGTATGGTTCAACCAGGTGAACCCAACTTAAAAGCACCCTCAGTGCTCCCCAGGCAATCACTCTGTCCACTCTTAAAATGAGGTCTTCATTTCCAGTAATAATTAAAGGAAACACCTCCTGCACATATAGGGACCCATCAGAGTGTGATTACTTAGACACTGGCCAGAGCATCCACTTGAAAAACATTAAATTATCACTTTCCCAGTCTACACTTTACATTATGCATGGCTAGTAACAAGAGCTTGAACACCCAAGTCCAAACCAGAACAATTCCTAGAAAGGTATAAGCCTATGTGTCTGCACAGCCTTGAAACTCCCACTTTTACCTTCTGGTGCACCACTGATTATTTTAACAACTGCTTATTTCTCCTGACTCTTAAAAGATGCAGAACACAACCAAGAGAGATTAATTTGCCAGAGTATGTACTCAGAGGGTAACCTACGTACAATCTCTGCAGTTTTAAGGGGACGTACACATCCTCCTGGTGATCCTCACTTTCCCACAATATTTCCATACAGGTGCAATCCAAAAGCCATCCCACATTCCAGCTTGAACAACAATGAGTCATGGACAGCTAGTCACAGGTTCACAGTAAAGATAGCTGACATCTACTTTAAACAACCCACAAACATTAGAGGTTCAAGCAGTTTCTGAAAAACAAAAATTGTAAGTATTTCAGGAAACAGCAGAGTTAGAAAAATATTTCAATATTATTACACAAACACGTTTGTGTCATTCCACACCCATCCAGCATTAAAAGATTAGTAAGTGTAATGTCCTTCAGCTGTTGAAAGCTGAAAACATTGCTTTCTGTACATCAAACTGGTGAAAACAGACTGATCACGGCCTGCTTGTAGAGTTAAGGAAATCTGACAAACGCAGTTTTGCACTACGTTGTCCATGACCCCAGAAACTGTGCATCACATACTACACACCGACAGTCTGGAGCCATCAATATTTACATGTTTTATTTCTCAGCATTTGCCAAAACCTCTTCTCAATGCCAGAATTCTACGCTTCTTCCAAAATACTCAATTACCCAACCCACAGTAAGACCATAGAAGGGAATATACTTTGATGTCTAGGCTAAACTAGTTTGAAATTAGCAGACAAATCAACAACTTCCTTAAGACCATTTGTCTTGAATTCTTCCCATTGCTCCTAAAGTTGACAATTTTACTGAGCCCTAAGCAGTTCTGAGAACACACAGGGAAGTCAAGATTGGCCAAAAATCTCTCACATTCGAGACACTTCACAATTTGATTAAGCATTACTGTGAGGCACTGTGTTAAAGCCTGAGAGATTTCTGAGCTACTCTCATTTATCTCAACAGAGAATTAGCTGGTCTAAGTCAGCCCAACACTTAGCCCACCAAGACAGGGAACTCTAGGGAACGTACTTAAATCATTTAATACTTTCTGAACACAAACACAAAGAAAAGTCACAAGATGGCTCCACTACACTATTAGTTGTTAAGCCTTACAAGAATTCTTTCCAGTTCAACTTCCTGCAAAACAACAACTTAATTAACAAAATTATTTGAGCTCTCCCATCTGTCGTCACATATTGTTACTCCATGCGAACTGCCCAGTACACAGGCAAGAACAACATCTGAATGAGCAACTGAATACAGACCTAAACACAGGTCTTTATCCAGACACAGAACAAAGAGAAACCCAAAGCCTTACTGCAGACAAACTTTCTTCCAATTTGCCTGTATGTCATTGTAAATACAGATTGCTGATGTTTTTAGATTCCTCACCAACACAAACATCTTAAAGTTTAGAATCTATAAACACTACTTTCTACCAGATGCAATGAAGCGTCTCGCAGACACCCATCCCAGACGTACTGTCCTCAATCCTTCCACACAAATACCTCAGGAAAAAAAAACCTCAAGGTTAGGAAAAAACGAGCCACAAACAAGGGTGGCTGGATGCTGTGCATCCCTTTCTTCTCCAACTTCTGACACAGCACAAACCTAAGCACCAGGCCTCTGTTTTTATCTCCACTATGGTGAGTATCTGGACCCTGTAAACCCAAAAGAAAGAGGATGACTAGCATTATTTGCTCCTTAAGCATAGAATCTCCAACCTTAAAAGAAAACCATTCTGCTCAAAGCCTTTGTCGCAACTTAAAAAGGAGAAAGGGTTTCTTACTGGATGAAAAGGTTCTGTAATTCATTGGAGGTTTAAGTCTCCCTTGATTCTGACAAAATAAAACTTAAGCCTTGTGTACTGACGCAATTTACATGAGTCCTTCTAGTACAAGTATTTTGTGTAAGAGCTCTTTGACAAGGTCTTCTCATCTTTTGAGAAGAATTCTGGGGTGATAATGAAGACACACATAAAGATAGATGCAACTTGATTTAACTCACTTCTGTTGCTGGAAGGTAAAAAAGAAACAGCTTCGCCATCCATGGAGTGTTTATGAAAACATTCCACCGGCAATTTATGCCCGTGTCAGACAAACTAAAGCAGCGTCAGAACTTGCATTCTTTATGTTGAACCATCCAAAAACAACACAGGAAAGCCAGATTATCTAACACAGTCAGCACTTTAACGGCTCTCAAATTTATTTTGTGTGGTTTTTCTCTTTTTTTAAATCCCTATGCCATACATCTAATCAACAACAAAAAGAATCTGACGCTGTTTCCTATGGCTTCTCAGGATTTATGTGGGATAACTACCTTTACAAAGGGTTGCCCACCTTACCAGGCAAGTTAAGCTTTTCTTAGATGGTATCTGAAAACCTTTGTGTATGGATGTATGTATATGCATACACAGAGGCTCATTAAAATATAGCAGAAGTCACAAGCAACACGTGTCTCAAACTTTCAAAATGTCATAAATACAAAAGCTGTTCCCGCTATTCCATATATATACTCCTGAAGGGCAAGAGCTGAGTGAAGGAAGGCATTCCTCCCATCTGTAGAAAACAGGGATTTAGCTGCTCCAAAAGCCTCACCTGTACCCTGCTCTTAGGGAACATGCACCTATTGATTATCTATCTATGTGCTATCCTGCGAACACCTACGCTGTGCAAATACATGAGAAAGCACTCATTCATGAAAGGAATTAGTACACTGCCACATAGGAATACGTCACATTTTAGTTAAGTCTCTAGACTATTCCTATTTCACCGGTACAGCAAATCTCATTGATGTACTTACTGTACGCAAGTACAGAGTAAAGGGAAAACCAAAAGGGGTGAGTTATGAAACTCCCAGTGTTATGGCCAAGAGACAAGCCAGTTTGTAGTACTTTCAGCAACAGCAGTAACACCTCAGGAGTTTGCGCTCACTGTGGGAAAGTGCCTTTAGCAGGAGAATCTGCTTATAAAGGCACAACTTGCAACAAGGTGAAATTGCTTATATAACAGAAAACATAGAAAATAGGGCTGGAAGCTCTTTGAGAGGTCAAGGCATGATTCTTCTGTATACATAACGTTTCAAACATGCATAATCCTCTAAACACCTAAACTGAAGCAGAGCATCACTCACAACTCAAAGGCAAACTCTTCAAATGAGAAGCAGGTTACCAAAAAGCTGGCAGTTCTCTCTGGTTGGGCACCTGGATTTTTGTACCAAAAGAAAACACTGAGGTTTGGTTTTTTTCCTTTTTAAAACTTACATTTAAGTTATCAAAAACAGTGACTGAGATACACAAAGATCTGGTAGATATCAAGCAGCAGCAACAAGGACTTCTATAAAAAAGCAGATATTCTGTATTTCAAACGGTAACACTAGGGAAGCAAAGCTGAAATACTCGAGAACTAAAAGAAAGTACTATGTGACTTGAGCCTTAACTGAATTTAAAAGTTAATATGGGAAATTAAGGGGAAAGATCAAACTAAAGAATTGCCCTCTTACAGAAAAGATCACTAAATCAAGACTAGAAATAGCACAAAAAGCCTTTGTTACTGCTTTTTGAACACACACACAGATTTATCTTGTACTGCTACAGCACCTTCAGTAGTTTCATTGTCAGGTCCCATTTTCTGCTTTCTCTGCTCTCCTCTTCTCCTGATTCAAACCCATCCCTTTAACACATCATCCCTAATTAGATGATTAGTGCTTGGAAGGGCAGGAGATAAGTCATTTGCATAACTTAATCATAAAAAGAAGTTAAAGATACAGATTTTGCTGTTCGTTTGTACAATTATCTTCACCAGCCTGGGGGGCTGAGATATTAATGTGATTAAACAGTATTTCTGCAAACAGGCAACTGTGTGTCCTCTATTAAAGTAGAGCTGGAGGCAAATGAAAAATTAATTTTAGAAGACAATCAATTTTATTCTACATGACTGTAATAAATAACAGCCCATCTGCAGACAAGTCATTAGGCCCTGGGAGGCTACATGTGTCACAAAGTCTAAATGACACACAAGGCCAAATTTTCCACCAAAACCAGAATGAGCAATAAATAGTCCATTCCTGGCATTCTTGTTCAGAAACTGTGTAGGATTTCTCAGAAAAATCAGATGCATACGTAAGGATTAACCACTAACCATGATTTAAGCTTGTGCAGTATTCAGAACTAGAGGTACTTGGCGGTTTTGCCTTTTATTGTGCCTCCAGGCTCAGCCTGAGAAACACTGAAGTCTTCCCACTTATATTAGTGGGAACTAGCAGTGAACAAGCCCTTGGATTTTTACTCTCCTACTGCTTTGAAACACAGAATCAATTGGACTTGAGCAGAGCTAAAGGTTCATAGATGCTACTGCCCTAACACCCTACTGCAATTATATTCAATTGAACAGCTATAGAAGAACAAACTGATTTTGACGTGTCCGAGAACTCGGTCCCTACACAAGTTTGCACAAATACCCTGTAATCCCCTACTCTGGGCAAGGGATTCCCAGGTGCTGCAAGAACACCTCTATGTTACTGTCTAGCTGTGCCTTTCATCAGGATTCAAATACAAAGAGATCCTTTACCTGAATGTTTTGGGATTGCACTATGTACTTTCATGTGTATTTTCCCTATGAGTACATGGGCTTAACTCAAATTTATCCAAATAGGGGACTGCACAAACAGGTAGGGGATACAAGCTATTCCAGAGGGATTCTTTCATTACTCTGATTTCTCTGCTTCCAAGTTTGTACAAAGTGTTTCCTGGTGTGGATTGAAGTCACTTAGATTAATTCATGGACATGCGTTTAGTTTCGATTGCTTTCTGCGTTCCTGATCCAAAAACCACCAAAATCAATTGAAAGACTCTGGTTCTGTAACGGTTCCATCACAGAATTTCATCTGCAATGAGGTCAAAAGGGCAAAGCAATCTCCTCTTTCACATGAGATCCAAAGCATTCATGTTCAGTCTCCCTGTATTGTTGCACAGAAAACTCAGAGCCAAATATTAACACATTCTTTAAGAGAATTATTAACACTTTACGTCCCTTCAGTCAGTGTTCTACCTCCTGTACGGCTTTCTTTCTATCCAGCGACTCCACTAGGTGAGTTCTTGACTATTTCTGTGTTAAGATCCTCAACAGCATCACTCCAAGATACACAGTGAATTGAACAGAAAGCCTCTATGTGCTCTGAAAGAATTGAAACCAACAGAAAAAGGAAGTTTCCAACTTTGGCCACAGTCATGCAACAGAACTAAGCAAAAATCCTGAACACTTGCAAAAAAATATACTTTGCCCACTGACTGTCTGTAGATTTGTTTACTATCACTCAGATTCTCACTGCAGTGGACTGTTTTGGCAATGGGACATCATCAGATAAAACACTCCATGTCCATAAGATGCTAAAAAAGAGGCTTCTAATCACGAGGCTGAAAAATCTAAAGCAGAAAAAAATGAGTCCAAGCAACAAACACTTTCCTCAAAAACAGATGTTCAGGAACAAAAAGAAAATAGGTTTATGATGTCAGAGGATCTACTCAACTCCTGTATCAAAAAACAGTCAATGAGACCTTTACCTTTTTTGAATCTGAAAGACTTTCGTAAAAACCTCAAATGCCCATTCAAACAGAATAAGTGAAACCTGTAATCGGTGTCTACAATGAAACATCATCTGTGCACTTCGTTGGGGTGGTGTTATTGTCAATGACAGATCAATTGAGGTGACAGGGGGAAGACAAAACTGTAGCTACAACAACCTGAAGGCATCAAAGCAAAATTTCCAGACAACAGAAGGAGAAACTACAATTGTGGAACAGACATACTGCAATAAATTCTACATACTCTTGCAGCAATTCATTGGTCCTATCAGCCACTCCACACGGCAACTTCAGCCTCTCCTGGAATTCCCCACTCCACTGTGCAGGTGCTGAAGGACTGAATTGTTCACACACAATCTACAGTCCAGGAATCCCAGGCACACACACTGCAGCTGGCAGCTCAGCCTCTCCACAAATCAATAACCAGCTCCTAAGGAAGGATTTACAGAGACCCAAACTGCACTGTAAGCCAGCAGCAGGCAGGCAGAAGATGTGGTGGGCGTGATGTCCTTTCACCTTTCTTTCTCCTCAAGCCTAGAAAGCAGAGAGATGAAGCACCTAATGCAGCCTCACACAATAATTTACAAATAACCACATCTCCCGAGATCCATCTCTGAGAACCGAGGCACTGAGGTACGTGAACGTGGTTCACACGGAACACGCAGGTAGCGAACTAACAAGATAGGCTGTACAGCAGTGTAAGAACTTGGTTGCTTGGCTTATTTTCAATTCCAATAATACGAGTCCCTGAATTGCCTGTAGCGGTCACCTGCCCTACTCTGAAGCGCTCTAGAACACTAGTGTGTCTACAACAAACAAATCACAATTTAGTTTGTTTCACATCAACATAAACACATTCTCCCGATATAATAAAGAGTTACATTTTTCAGGCAGGAAGATTAGAAGTGAAAAGCATAAGCCTTTAAGAATGAGTAAGATGGTAGATTAACTGGAAGGTCAGGGGGACAGTAAAATTTTGGCAACGTGTTAAGAAGGGCAAGATACGTGGAGGAGTCATGTCTCTAGTTTAGAGAGCACAAGAAAATTATTTGTGAAAATGCAGGACAAACTTTGAGTTACAGCAGGAAGACAGGCTTGTTTGCATCAAAAAGCACTTGTGCCATTAATAAAAATAGCAGAAAATGACAGTGATTATGGTTCTGACCCAAGATAAGAAATCTTCATTCCAGTGTAGGCTAGCAGGATCAGCTAACCTTTCTAAGCCCTGCTAAGTGCAAGAGCTCAAGGTTTGCAGCAGTACAGAAATTTTTCTGACCAAACCTCCTCCGAGAGCTGCTTCTAAAGGATACACAGGGCTGTGAAAGCCAAGAGAAAGACATCAACTCAACCCTTCTGGACTGGGGTCAGGGTACAGAGCTATTGGGCCACTCATGTGTGATGCACCAGGGCAGCAAGCAGAGTATTGCACTAGTACTACACAAATCTCATGAGAAGAGCACAAAAACCTAACGTGTGTGGTAGGTTCAAGTTAGTGTACACAAATCAAACTCCGTCACAAATGTCACCACATATTCTGAGAAAAATACAACGGAAGATCACTACCGCATTGGTCCTTTTTTTTATTTACACCAGGGACCCAGGGAAAGCATGTCAGTCAAGTAGAGAGGGGTACAGTCATCGTCTCTTCTATTTGTTCCGAGAGAACCTCCAGGTCCCTCACAAGTCACATATCCTGGTCTGTTGATGCTGAACCCTCGGCCGTCCAGACCAGCGAACAGCGAAGAATTTAACAGCGAAGTTAAATTCTTCAGCGTAGCTTGTCCAGCAAAACACTGATCATACAGGCCCAATTCCACAGAACCTGAAACTGCATCCCTCAATGCAGGAGAGATGCCTTCAAAAAGAAGCCAGTCATCTTCCTTGCCCAAGGCCTAAGGATTCCCAAGTCTTTCTGCTTCCTTGAGGACAGTTCAGCTAAGCACAAAGGAATTCTCCGATGCCTCTCCTGAAGCTCCTACTCCCCCCAATACTTGAGCGTCCCCAGGTTTCTCAGCAGCAGAAATGACAGTCTTTCTTCCTGCTGAGTAACGGCTCAGAAATGGCAGCAACTGGCCGCATGGCCCCAGCCACGTGGGGAACTCAAGACAGCGACCAACTGCCTGGCCAGAGTCAGCAGGGGCCTCCCCCACGCTACAAACACTCCATTCCCATCCTATCTCTCTCCCTCTCCTCCCGGCTCGGCTACAAGTTGCCCCATGTGGGGGGGAATCAGCACAAAGTTCTTCCTTCCCTGGTCCACAGTGCCAGCTCAGAGGTGGGCCAGGTCTGGGCCAGGACTGGGCCATGCCCCACTTTTCCAGCTGCCTTCCCCAGGCATAACGGGCCCAGAACGGAGGGCAGCCGCTGTCCACCTGCTGTCCACCCCCTGACTCGGGTAGGGCAGAGGGCAGTGGGGGCTGTGGCAAGCCACGGCATCCTCTCCTGTCCCATCTCCCCTAACCCCACATGCTGGTGTGCTGGGCCAAAGGCCCCAGAAGCTAAAAAGGGAGAGACTCTTCTAAGGCCTCTTTTATACGGTCACCCAGTGCCCACCCCTCACAGGACAAGTCAGTGGGAGGATTCTCTTAAAGCAAAATGCACCTTTTCCTTCATGAAAGCACAACTCTACACATCTGCAAGTCTTCGTAATTTTTAAACCACGACAGATTTGAAGGTTATTTCTGTTCCCTGCAAAATGCAGCAACTGTGGAGCACTTAAGTGATGACTCAGTGATGAGATGCTCAACTCAAGGCATTTTGAGAAGTGACCTATCAAGACACAGTAACAGCCACACAAGAACAGCTAACAAAGACACTCAAACCTACAAAAAACACCTATTCCCCAGGCCTACAAACACATTTAAATGACAAGCTCGCCCAACTGAGGAAACCCAGAGTCCGTTACCTTAGGTTCTGTTTGAGTTTTCATATTCTGTTGCTTTCTCTCTGCCAGTATGTTACTGTCTCCTTCTGTTGGGACTGTGCGTTGTTCGTTTGGGGATTTTTTTGTTAGGGTTTGTGAGGTTTTTAAAAATATTCGTTAAGCCTCACAGGAATCACCTGACTTTTTCCCTCCTTGTGCTTTCCAGTATTTTCTCAGCAGCTTTCTAGAAAATTGCCCTCTTTCAGCACAAGCTAACATTGAAAAGCAGACACAGCTCCAGCAACCTGCAGCAGTGAAGGAGAGTTGCCTTCATCAACTTCACCAAAAAAAAAAATATAGCTGGGATAACATTTCACCAACATTTTCTGCTTAACTGCTATAAACCCAGCCATCACGTCAAATCTGTACTCAGCAAAACCAACCACAGCATGTGGAAGGAAGAGAAAAGCATACTATGTAATACTTGAAATACGTTGATTGAAAGTTCTAAATTAAACTCAGTCTTATTTCTTTAAAATAAGAGAGTCTAATCAATTAGGAACTCTTTAAATTACTGTAACACAGAACTAACACCCCCCACACACACACACAGGCGCAACGCCTGTGCCAAGAGCTCTCTTACAGCCACCTTTCCTTTTCTTAAGTGACAAAGACACAAATTTTCTTTCCCAGGTTAGCAGTGACAGTAAGACAAGTCAGCTCAGCAGTGTACAGAGGATTTCAGGAAATCATCTCCGAGATGGAGAAGACATACTAGGAACATGGCTGCATCTGGCTCTCTTCTGCACTAAGGAAGCTCCCAGTAGCAGAGCATCCATACTGACTGTATCAGCTGTGACATCCAACATCACCAAGTCATCCCAACAAGCACCTATAAAACCTTTCCTCCACAGCAAAGTTCCTTCTATTCTGTAAACTGGTTGCCAGTGTCTGTCCCTGGAAAAACTTAAAACCCAACTGGACACAGCTCTCTACTGTCAGCTCCAGGTAACCCTCTTTAAACAGATAAACTGAACTAGATTCTTCCAAGAGAACCCTGCCTACCCCAACATTCAGTCATTCTGTGAAACGCATCGGATTTGGAACTCTGTACACATATCATTAAATAGTTTTCATTAGCTTTTGTAATGAAGCGTTCTGCTTGAATTCTACACAAGTTTGGAAACAAGGAGACCCCAAGCTAAAAGTTCTTTGCCACAGGCTGAAGAGAAATAAAATTCCTTGCTTCGAACATCACTCATTCACACGGCTATGAGAGGCATCAAAACCATTAAAGACTTTCAGTGAGGCAACCAAGATAGCTTACACAGCCTAAAGTTCATTTAGGGAATTTAGTTCTTATCCATAGCAAATGCAATTTAATTCCACGTCTGGATTACTTCAAAGCCTCTCTGTATTAATTATATTCTAAGCTTTCAAAAAATAAAAGTTGACTTCCATGGCTTGGGAAAGAGGCTTTGGAATAATCCATAAAACTTGGCTTGAACTGCATTATATACACACATGTATATTATTTCAATCAATATCTGTGTATGTGTGTAGGTATTATTTACATAAACCCCATATTAAGTCATTTTTATTTACAGGGTTGCTGAAGTGTGTTACCTGAGTATTACAACTGCTTACAGGAGTCCAGTTAGGACCAACGGTGAGGAAGATTAGTGAGTGCAAAACAACATTGAAAAATAGCACCAAGATGCTTTCAACTACAAATCAGAGCTACTTCTGTTCAAACTACTATTAGGGCTTGAAAAGATTCATCCTGCCAACAACAGAAAAAGGTAGAGGTGGCATTCACAAAAGCACAACCTTCTGGCACAAAGAATATTTCTCCTCCTTAGCACAGAAAACCCTCCAGTCTCACAAGCTGGTGAGATGTATCAGATTTAGTCTCTAATAGAGTAACTGAAAAGCACAGTGCCCTGATGATGCAAACACGACACGCTGCAGTATACGCGAGTCATAAACAGCCCACACTGCACATGCGTTTCAACCAAATAAAATGCGTAGCATCTTGATTCTAAATGTTTTCCCCTGAAAGCCCTCAAAGCTATTTTTTCCTTTACTTTATCCTATTTAACCATCAAGCATTCAATAAAAATATTATTTTCTAGAAAGAGCACAACCATTAAAAATTCAGAAGTTATTAGGGATGACCTCAGAATTCCAAGCCACTTTCTATGCGACACACAACTAGTGTTGAAGGCAACTGAACTTGTGAACTGACGCGGAAACATTTAAAAATATTAAAGACAACGCATTACATCCCAGAAGCTACTTATATTCAAGGAAGCTAGAAAACTAGTTGAACTGTTGGAGAAAATCTGAAGGAACATATATTAGGCATCTTTTAAATACTTAGATTCCTACTGTATATTCTTAAATATATTCCATTTCAATGCTTGGGCGTCTATGTGCCAAATTTTTAACTGTCACCAGAAACCTTCAGTTAATGACAATATTAGCAGGAGCTTTATGTAGAATAGATAATAGAACACAGGCATCACATAGTGAGGTACCTCAAGCTTTACACATTACTAGTAAAAACCCCATTAATAAAGAATAATCCAATAAAAGCTCTGTCTGCCATGGCACTACCATACTTTTAGTCCAAGTGAAAAGAGTCTCCTTCCTAAGTAACTACTAAAAGCTGAGGATTCTAACATATTGCTGCGAGCTATAATGGTTATAACTGTTAATCCAATACACCTTTTATACAAACCCATAAACACAAGAGTGGAAAAACAGCACAGATGTTCATCTCTAATGCAATTTCCATTCAATCTCCTAAGTGCAGTCCCTGTGTGCAAACTAGCTTAACGTTATGTTTAGCTTGCAAATTCTTTTAATAAATAATGAATGCAATAAAACAGGGAGATCAATGGCAAGCTGAGAAATCATTAAAAAAAAAAAGCTTTTTGTGCTCATGCTGTTGCCGATTTCAAACTTTAATCCAGCGACGGATCAATACTACTTTTTCTTTTTAACCCATCACATCGATAGCAGATAGACTGGATGTGGGTTAAACACTGTTACCAGATATCAACTTCCAGAAACTTGATAAGATCAGACATGATTGCAGCCAAACAATTTATACCTCAGCATGCACACAACAATCTAAAACATGACGCTTTAAGCCACTGCACAGTAATAAAGCTAGAGCTGTTCGGTTGGTTCTTACTTTTGCAGGAAGAAGCATTTGTAAGGGAACGGAGTAAGGCTCTGACCCAATATATTTTAGTGAGTGGAATGAGCTTAACAGGTCAAGATGCAGTGACAAGGAAATATAATTTTCCAGCACCTGCTACCGACAATAAAATCTACAGGGACAAACATAACAACAGAACCCTGCTACCAAAAAGAAAGAAAAGCAAACCAATTGATGCTTTACAGGATTTGGATATTGGAACCTTCCGGGGCAGATATCGAAGTACATCAGTTAATCGGTATCAGTCTGTCATACAGGTTGTAGAACGTGGCAGGGTTGGGAGGGGAACCCCATTCTGAAGTCATTTTGGATCAGCGTGTTTTACCAAGTGGGAGCAAAGATCGTAAGTGTGTGGCCCCAAGGGACAGTTCTCATACCAAGCAGGATACATCTAAAATCACTAAGAATCACTAGTAACTAATGTACTCGTGCTTGGTAATGCGTGTTTAATCGTAACGTAAAAATCCTGCCCTAGCTTCCACTGAAGGAGCATGTCACAGGCTGTAACTTTAAAGTAGCCTCATTATGCTGGGTTTGCTATTAGTGCTGTTTACGTAAATAATCATTAAAATGCTGCACTTGTACACTCCTGCAGGGGTTTATTACACTGATAAACACATGCAAGGACTTACAAGTGACACCAGAGGGGAACTTTTTGAAATAAGGATTAGGGTAATTTTGTTCAGACCTACAGAAAAACCAAAAATATTACTTTCAGAGCACGCACAAAAAAGACCAAAGGTCCTACATTCAGCCAGACCAGACCTAAAAGAGTAGCAGTGCCTGCCTGAAAACACCACACAGGGGTCACTGCCTCAAAATCAGGTTTAAAGTATGTCCCACCATTGACAAGAAGGCTAGAGACACTTGTAAGTTTTCTGCCCTCATCCTGACAAAACTTCCACTACAATCAAATAGGAAGCTGAACCTTAGCAAAGTCAAACCAGAGACTTCAGTGACCAGATTTCAGCATCTTTTGAGTATCAATAGTGACAGGTCTTAGACAACAGCGAGTCCAGCCTGCAAGCAGCAGAATAGACAAGGATACAACTATTCAAAACATCTTTAAAAGCTCATTTTACGCATTTTCTGCAAAATTATGGAGGTAGGTAGACACGAGTTTCTTGCTCTAAGGCCACCACTGCACAATGAAATAATTTTCTCATTCAGTGATTTTTGCTGTGTTCCTCAGTTCTACCCAAGTTGATTTTCACTTGCCTTTAAAAAAAAAAAACCACGCATAGGCACCCCCCCACCGCTCCGCCCGCATAGAGGCTGCACGTCCAACCACAGCCCCAGCGTGAGAATAATGCTCCCATCAAGGGAGCTGGTCACTTCTGGAGTCTTTCTAAGCCTAATGCTGTTGCCACATATTGATGTATTGGTGAAAGAAAGGCAAATATAAATACAACAATGCAAAAGCTTTGACTCATTTAAATAAACGGTGAATTTCTATTACACATATTGTTTCCTTTATCAAATTTGAACTACTGGAGCAAGAATACCAAGAATGCCAACATAAATCTCATCTGTTACAGCCAGTTTCTCCAATTTATTCTCAGAAGCCCTAATGCCTGAGAGTCCAAGTTCCTCTGTTTGGGGGAGATTAGGAAAAGGAAAGCCAGCAATAATTTTTAACATTTGAATCAAGCACCATAAAGAGCCAGATCGGGTTTAACAAAGTGACTGAGGCAAGTCACACTAACTGTTTTACCTTCTAAAGAAAAACAAGACCACAAGTAGTTTAAGAAAACACCAAACAATAAAAGCCAAAAAAGACTGTGTAGCCCACGTGGGAAATAGATCTTCATTATTCACGGCAGGATACTTTACACTTGGTGCAACCTTTTCCAGAATTAAAAATCGCTCCACAAAGACACATTCCAGCCTCTTTGATGATTTGCGTTCCACAGGTTCTGCTCCAAGATAATGGATACCAGACTAGAAAGATCAGAAATTAACGGTGATCAACAACTTCAACACTACTGGCACTAAGTGTTAAGTAGTAACATAACAAACAACCATTCCTATTTTAGACCCAACAGACATTGGACCCAGGTGCATTTAACTCCGAAACAAAATTATTAATTAGGATTTAAAGTAAAAGAGGAAAAAGATAAAAAGCCTTACTTCAGCCTGTAATCAATTTGGACACACTTGCCACTCTATTTATAGCAACGCTTTTAACATGTTCTAGTCTTATATTATTTATTTGGATCATTCTTTTTACAATGAAATATTAATGTTGAGAAAGTGGTTACTCTATTAAGGAGCCCTCCTATGTTTAGATTTTAATACTGATCTCCTCTGTTGTGGAATAATTAATCAGTCTCACTGAAACGAGATTAGTCTGACTTTGTGTTATAATACAATCAGAAGTTTAGCAACTTCCCCACCATGATGCCGCGATTAAATTTGTATTTTGACCTATTCCTAAAGGCAATTTGGTTATTCCAGCAGAAGGGGGAAAAGGGGATGCCGCCACTTTAAAAGCTTCAATCTCTTTGACATTGCTGGCAGTGTATGGGAACATTAATGCATCTGTCATGATAACAAGCTAAGAATAACATCTAGACATCAAACCGAGCAGAGAATCCATCTGAAGTGATTCATTCAGATCTGTCTCATTGATTTATTAAACACAGGGCAACATCTGCAGCCTCACAGAGCCGCTTGGCAAAATTAATGCAAGATCAATTCAAATGGAAAAAAGTGCAAAAGAGATAAATCAAAACACAATTTGCATGCAGTTCCACAATCAGGCTTATTGGGTGCAAATGCTCAATTTCCCTCCCAAAGCAAATGAGTTTAAATGTTGTTTTATCTCCGCAGAATTGTGTGATTTGGAGTGACAGTGAAGAGTTCTGCAGGTTGAAATGGTGAAAAGGAAAAAAAGGAGAAGAAACACTTGCAAAGACCTTTTGAATATGCAACAAGAATATCATTAATACCTAATTGTTTAGCTTTTTTGTCTTTGCTACAAAAACACTGTATTTTCCAGTTGCAGAAGTCTCAGTAGAAAATTACATATGTATTATGCATATACACATGCAGGAAACACACAAATAGTCCATTCTGGAGGAAGAGCATGTTACACTTCAAACAGGGAGCTCTACTGCTATTAAAAAAAACCAAAAAAAACACAAAAAAGAATTTGAATCAAGGCTTCTCCAGATTAGAGATGCATCTGATGAAAAAAATATTCAAGCCTTTCAGTAGTTTTGAACAAGCACAGACTTTCAAGATGTCCAAAAAGAAAGAGGGATTTTTCCAAAAGTAAAATTCATCTGCTCTCACAAAGTGGAAAAATTCCTTTCTGCATCTTGGTACTGGTGATATCTTGAGAAGGTTTAAAATGAAACTCCTCTCTAAAGAGGAGAGGGAAACTTGTTTTTGTTTTAAAATGTATACGTTCGGCCAAGTCCCGACCAGATGCTAAATATTTACTTAGTCGAACAACTTTATGTAATCATCAGAGGTCCGTATTTAAAAACGATATACAAGGAAGCTCTGTGCAGTGCTACATGACTGGATTGCTTTAATTATAATCTTGCCATCATTCTTCTAATAAAAGGCAAAGTATTGCTGACTATAGGGTAGCTTTTAATAGACAACATGACTAGACTCATTATCTCATGAAGTGTCTGCATTTGCTGTTTAAATTCATTTCTAAAGCCTTTTATTGTTTGTGAATAGCCCAAGCAATAGGAAAATATTAGCTTCACTGGATAATTTAAATTAAAAAAAATAAGCCTCGTTCTGACACGCTGCTTCTGGGAAGCATTCTTACTATTCACTGAATAATCTCGACAAGCACTGGCTTTTCACCAGCCCAGAGCATCCCTCAAGTGCAGAAACCCTGGAGAATAAAATTAGCATTAGATGAGTATGATCATAATATAAGGACTGATATGTCTACAGTCAAAGTGTTCTCACTATAGTTTTAAGTTGCTTTTTTAGCTAAAACCTCATTACAGTTTTCTACATTAAGGAAATGATATGGTTTACCACTAACATTAAGTACATGGCCATAATTTAAGTGACTTTTTAAGAGACTTACTAAGGTACTGCAAATCGCCAACTAAATGTTGTAAATATGTTGTACTCACTCAAAGATGGCACCTGTAACGAAATGAAGGGTTGGTTTCATTTTGCAAACCTTGCTGTCTAATTAGGCTACTTGGGGATGGCTAACAACATGCAAAGTCAGGAACATTTTGTTTATACACGTATGAAAATTATATGTGAGCCGTTTAAATAACTCATAAAGGTCAAAGACATAACTAGGTTTACATATTCAGAACACACAAAAAAACTTTCTCTTACAGGCACGTTTCTCTGCAGCCCTCAGAATCTCAGCAGACAAGCTCAACTAAAAAGAAAATGCAGTAATAAGAAGTAGAACTTCTTTGTTTTGGTTACATATACTTGATGCCTAGTATTCCAATTAAAAGAACCTGGTGTTCATTTTGAATTTTTTAAGAAATGCTGACTTTTAGGAGTGAGCCAACACTGAAAACAGAGATAGTCAGCACTTCTTTCTGCTTTTTTTCTGGCAGCTCTTAAGTTTGATGCACTGTTTCTACAGTGTGTGTGTCTGTGTGTGTATATATATAAACCCCCCCGTATTTATACACGTATGTTACGAGAACAACACACAAGGTTCACAACTGAAAGCAATGCTTGAGTCATGCAGTGGAACGAAACATACCGAAAGAGTTGCTTCTAAAAGTTCATTTTTGCCAAACCTTCACTTGCCAGGTGCAGAACCTGAACACTGTACGTAACAGCTCTACCATATTTCACTTGTTTGGTGCTGGGTTCTGCTCTGTTTCCCAGTTCCCTTTACGGTACACAAAAATTGGACCACTTAATGCATTCAGCTATTTTNGCTCTCGCCACATCTTCAGCCTCTGACCAGGTCTTCATTCCGCTCACTGCTCCTTTCAGAGCATCACTCGGCTCCTCCCGTACAGCTCCCCCACAGCCTCCCCTCCCTGTATTACTTATCCCCTTACCAGGTCGCTTACACAAGTCTTTTGTCAGAGGGGAAAAAAAGAGTAATGAAATACAAACATTTCACACTTCAGCATTCCTGGATCTTAAATCGCAGGTTGTAAGAGAGCAGAAACCATCCAACTGCATAGAATGGGCTGCTTCGTCAAATCAGATCCCCTATTTCCCTGCGGAGAAACTTTGGCTCGGTCACAGAAATTAGGAAGAGGCATCTCTTTAGCGGTCAGCTTTCACGCCGGTCAAGTTTCAGAGAGATTCTAGAGAAGCGCTTGCATGTTAAACGTGTCCCCGAGTGATCTTACATTCACTTTATTCTAATGCATCAGTCTCAGACCTCATTCTAACACCATCACGCATGATGTCGGAGAGGTGCAGATCATGGAAATCAAGGGACAGCGGGGGAAACTGCTGCAGAAACAATGCAAGAGGGGGAAAAAAGCCCCCATACTTCATATAAATTTGTCTAGGAACTGCGTGCGGCATCTCTAACACGTCACTTGCAGCAGAAAGCGATTCGGAAAACCACAAATAGCATTCGAGGAGGGTTGGAGCTGCCAGCGGCAGTCAGAGCAGGATCAGGCCTCTAATTAGACCCCAAATTAGTGAAATACCCACCCGGCGCGGTCAATCCTGAGCAGTCAGCGAGCAAAGTTACTGAGGATGTGCACGCTGTGAGCCCGATACGGCTCCCGAGGTTCCCGGCACGCACATCTGAGGATAAAGTTTGGAGCCAGGCAGGAGCGCAGGGAGCCGCAAACGCTGCTCACAGGGACCTCAGGGGCCGCCGAGCCGCGCTGCGTCCTCCCCACACAACGCACCGCGCCTCGCCGCGGAGCCCAGGGAGCGGCGACTGCGTTCATTAGATCATTCCCGTCCCCCGGGGTAGCAGTACGGGGTCACGGAGCGGAACGAGAACCCGAAGGAGGCAGCAGGGACCCCCACGAACACAGCCCGCTCTGAGCGGGACGGGGCACGGACACCCCGGAGCGAGCAGTAGAGGGTAGTGGAGTGTTGGTGGAACAAAAATAACAAAGAAAACTTGCGGGAGCTATCTGTTCGGGGTTTTCTGATAGGGGGAAAGTTTGCAGACAGGCGGGCGGAATCACCATCCTGGGGCTGCAGAAATCCCAGAAAGTTTTGCACGCCGGTAGCTCCTCTGGGTTGCCCGGTCCCGGAACCCCGTGGAGTACCCTAGACTCCCACACCAATCCACATGGCACAGACCCCCGCCGCCCTCCTCCCGGCCGCGGTCCTGGCGAACCCCCGCGCCCCTCACCTGGCGTTCGTGCAGTCGTTGTACAAAGTTTCGAAGTCCTTCCTGGTGATGAGCTTGCAGCGGTTGACGCCGGGCTGGATGGCGCCGAGTCCGCGCAGGATGCGGACCTGCTCCACCGTGCACACCACGGGCGATATATCCAGCCGCTTCAGCTTCGTGTAGACCGTGTGCAGCCCCCCCACCAGGTGCTTGAGGAACAGATCGAAGACCTGCGGCAGGCAGATCAGCTCCTGCCCCTCCACCAGGAACGAGGCCACCTTCACCCCGTGCAGGTCGACCATTTTACACTCGTTGCCGCCGCCCCCGCCCGCGCTGCTGCCCCCGCTGCCGCCGCCGCTGCCGGCCCCGAGGAAAGTGTTGACGAGGCTGTTGGTGAGGCGCGGGGAGTCGGCGGGGCTGGAGTACAGCGGGTCCGCCCGGAACAAACCCGCGGAGCCCCCCGCGCCGCCGCTGGAAGTTGCAGCGATGACGGGCGGCGCGGAGACAGCCATGGCCCGGCCGGGCTGCGCCGCCGCGGCTACCCCGCGCTTCGCGGCACCGAGAAAAGCGGCAGCACCGCCGCGATCCCGCCCGCCGCGCGCCCAGACCCCTCCCCAGCGCCGCCGCCCGAGGGGGGCGGAAACGGGAGTGACAGCGGCCTCCAGCCAATGCGCCCCGCCCGCCTCCAGCGCGGCCCCCGCGAGTGGCTGCCGGGCGGGGTGGGGCGGAGCGGGTCAGTGCCGGCCGCTGCACCTGGGCCGGAGGGTCCGGAGCCGAGAGTAGAGAGAGTTGGGAGGGGTCTCGGGTCAGCGAGGGGGTTTGGCCGAGGGAGAGGAGTCCCGGCTGAGGGGAGCCCCGAGCGCTCCCGCAGGTAGCTCTTGGCGCCGCTGGGTTGGAAAGTTTTCGTCGGGCGCTTCCTGGGCCCGAGGGGACCCCGTGGGGGCGGCGGCCCCGGGGCTTTGAAGAAGAGGAGGGGACCCGAGCCTCTCTCCCGGGCAGTTTCTGGCAGGTCCCCGAGTGTCAGACACCTGCGCCCCGCCATGGTCGGGTGGGAGGGGGGAGAGCAGGCGGCGGTGCCCCGCCACCGGCAGTTCTATGAAAAACTCGCTCCCGGGGCTGCTGCACACAGTGGAGGCCGGTGTGAAGCAGCCGAAACTCCCCACGGAGCCGGGAGTGGGTGCTGAGCCCAGGGCGGTGCTTGAGGGAGTGAGAGCTGGGGATCAGTCCCGGGAGGCAGAGTCCGCGCTGGAGAGACTTTGTGTGTAGTAGCCGGAGATTTCCCGCTGTAAGAGCGGCAGCATCAGTTACGGTTTAATTACAATGGCATCGGCCTCTCCTCGTGCCTGGCCATGAGGCAGCTCCCACAGCACCATATGGGCCCTAGATCAGTTGCACGCAAGTCGAACCCAGCAGTCCTGGGAATCAGCGACATCTTGCATCCACTCACCTGAGCCAGATCGACACAAAAACTGCTGAGCTTCGTGCAGGCCTTCTCCCTGAACGAGTGGAGATGGTCAGGCAAATCCCATATAAAGGAGGCAAGTGCAGCAGACACAAACCCCGAACCAGATGGAGTTTGCATCTTGCTTTCTCCCAGTGCACTTCTAGTAGAAGCAGCTCTTACCCCAGCTCTTCCCTTTTTTCCTTTGTATAAACTTCCTTTCCTGTTAGTTTCCACTTTCTTTCAGTCATCTTTTTTTTTTTTTTTTTTCTGTCCTGGTCCTTTAACTTCTCCATGTTTGTATTTTTTACCTTATTTATGTTTATTTTTACTCAAAACATCCACTAATCAAAGCAAGCAGAAAAATATAAGCAAAACTTTACAAGTGGTTACCAAACAACAGAGTATTTCAACTATTTCCACTCTCACACTGCTTTTGCTTGCCATCTTCTCCCCCTCTTTGTTAATCTTGCTTATTTAGACCCTCTTCCTTCAAAGTTTAACATTTCTGTGTTATGAACAGTCCTATTTGAGATGAGGGAAGATGGCTGTAGGCTAACAATTGTTGTATGGGTTAACTTAAACCATTACACTCTGGGGGAATCTCACTTTCTCTCCATTGATTGTATGTGTGTTCTGAGTCCGGCTGCCTAAAACTAGGGCAAAATTTCACATAAGCTAGGTTTAAATCAAAAGCTTTCAATAAGAATACACATATTTCCTAAACTAGTTTGTGTACCTTTCTAGGATCAGAACCTTAGGTTGGAAACTTTGTGGGGCAGGGACTATTCTACTTGAGCAAAGTGTTTAGTACAATCGAGCCTTGAAGTCATCTGGGATTTTTATAAGCTGGGAATTATAGAAATAACAAATAACTGACTTCAAATAGAAACTTTGGGGCATTAATTCTCTCGACATAATTGCTATTAGGAGATTTAATAAATCATACTCAAACACTTCTCATTGGCTTTGCCCTTTTAAAGACTTTTTTTTTTTGCTTTGAGATTAATGTGACAATCAGATTGCGCCATGCGAATTCTTTTTCCTTTCTGACTTTAATGTCTTCCATAAGCTAAACATATTTCTAAATAAAACTGAATTTTTGCAAGGCCAGAGGAAGCCTTGCGCATCAGCAGCCAGCAAGTTGGAGTGGCATGAAGCAATATAAAATCATAAAGGCTGTAGTAAAAACAGTACCCTTGAGAGGTGACTATCCATGGAGAGAAGAACCGCTCTTAAACTAAGAAAATGCTCAAGGTTCGAGAATAAATACCAGGCAGCTGTCCACATCACCTAAGCACATACAAATCAGCCATATCAATGAATATGATTATTCCCCTGTAATTTTATAAAAGACAAGGCAAAGTTACTAAAGCCTAACAATTGTTCAGTAATATCGTGTCAGTTTTAAAGTACCCAGATGGTTTATTTGAATGGAGTCCAGCAGTATGTAATTTGAATGTGTACAAACCACTAAGCCTCCCTATAGCTAAAGTAAGTGATTTAGAATATTTATTTAACATTAACGTTTCAATATTTTTGCTCCTTTCAGACTGGGGATGCAGACTGCTCCATTTTCTTAACACAGCTACAGAAATGTTAGTGTGTCGTGTAGTTGCCCTATATAAAAATTGGCTGCATTTGTATGGAAAAGGTTCCGTTACATTTGTTTTAGTTTGTTTTGATCACCATTACGTACTCGTGTTGGAGCAAGAATGAGAAAGAGCTCTTCTCTGACACAGGAGAGGAAAAGAAAACCCCAGTTGCTCCAGACAGGGCCACTCAACAGCATTCTGGATGTTCTTCACTGCTAGGTGGCCTGAGCGTGGCCACTGGCTCACAGGGATCCTATAGAGAAAATGATGGGTGGTACAATTGCCTAGGAGGAGATCACGAGAAAAAATTACATATTTTTAAGTGCAGAAGTAGGGAATTCTTTAATACTAATTTTGTTCCTGTAAGATTGGAAAGCTTCATACTTATGTTTGTGTTTCTGTAGGTCGACTGTATGCAAACATGAGGCAGGACAATAAAACAGGAATTCCATTGATACCGCGACGTGAAGGCTCCAAGTGTATTACCCTTGAATAAAGAAATTTCTCTATAGACTTGATAGAGGTAGGTCCAACATGAGCAGATTACAGGAGGAAATGCTGGGTTTTCGAAAACTTCAATCCTCACTAAAATAAATGGGACAGATAAGCGTGAACAAAGACTTAGGAGGGTCAGAGGTAACTGAGCCCAAAGTGAACGATGAAAAAAATAACTGACAGATGCATTTACAACACATCCTTGGTCTAGCGAAAGGACACACCATTTTTCCCTGGATTCCAGCCTGAATGAAGGCACAGTGACTAGGATATTCTCTGAGTCCTTAACAAAAAAATTACGTGAGAAAGAGACTGAAATTAGTATGTCATTCTTAGTGCCCACATTTCTCTAGACGCACTCGTACTTGACACTTGTAGTCAATTTATTCCTGACATTTCAGTAGAGGGGGTTTTTTTTGGAATTGTGAATTAAAACTTCCCACCTAAACATCAGGGATTTTAAATGAAGCTGATGAATCGCAATGCCTAAGTATCAGTAGAAAAATGATCCCTTCTCTTATGTAATTAAATGTATTGTATTAATGTGTGCATAATGCAGAATCAATAAATAATGAATTACCACTGATTGTAATTGAATGTTTTCATAATTTTATTGTCAGCCATGATAAATAATCAGTACATTTATACTGCATTAAATTAATTAGTGTGTCATTTCTATTACATACATCAGCAGTGAAGTAATGCAGTGACATCTGTTTCTAATGTTTTAAAGATGTGGTATTCCTTATTAAGTAAAAGGAAGAGTTATTAGAAGTATTTCCTGTGATTGGCAGTTCTAGTGGTACAGTCAGAAAGATCAAATAAAGGAACTTGCACTCCTGGCAAATGCTGCTGCGTTGCAACCCCTGATGGTAGGGAGTAACAATGATTGGAGGGAATTCTGCCTCATCAGGCTTTCAGAAAATGCTACCCACCATTCCAGAAGAAGTCAGTGGATCTGCTCTCTCTTATACAGTCAAAGAGGATTCTAACACACAGAATAATTAACTGTGCATCCACATCCATTTCTAGATATATTTATCTGCACCTGTCCTCCCCACATACAACAGAATTCCCCAGTCAAGATACTCGTTAAAACACCACACATAAAGCCTTTTCTTGCTCTGACAGTCTTTCACAGCAGTAGCTGGGCTGTTGGGTCTCTAATCTTTGCTTGGAAATCCTATTGTTTGATATGTCTCAGCACTTGGATGCTTCTCCTAGTGATGTACAAAGGGAACAGGAAATGGAGTGAACAGGGACATCGACACTGCAAAGAGGGGAATTGAAAAGTGAAAGAGCAGAACAAGAAGAATCTAATAGAACAAATGGAAAGGAACATAGAGCAAATAAACTTGATTAAACTGTCATAGACGAGGTCATTTTTTAAATGACTCCAGGTACTACAAGTTGGGTGATCACCTGGCAGCAGGGTGATGAGAAGTTTAAAAAAACTGAGCAATGATGGTCTGAAAGGGAGGTCTGAGACTGTTGATTAATGATGTCTTCTCCGAGACTTAAGGACATCCTGAACATTTCCGAACCATGACACCATCTTTAAAAAGAACGATTGGAAGGTCTAATGTTAGGGCTTATCATATCAGAGTTCTCCATCCATAAAACAGCTTGCAACGTTAAAGTTTTCTCAGAAACATAGAGCACAAAAACAGTCTCTCAACCAGGTCCCATCTACTTTTCCTATTCATTATTCATTGTTAGAATTTAAAAGAGGCACTGCCCTTCAACGGTCACTTATTGTCTGGATGATGTCTGATACCTTCCTCCTTAAAACCATGAGTATGTTTGTTGTATGAAAATGTGAGTACTTTTAAGATCATTGCAGTAAAATCGTTGTTGTGTTGTTGCTCATGATTGGCTTTGATCTGGATTTTGGTTTTGATGGAGGATAGAGGGGGCAGTGACATTACAAAGGCAGGGCCGTACTGTAATACAGCTGTATTACCTGAGATACAATCATCATTAAGGTTCAGTATTTGCACCTTTTCTTCTTCAGAAAGAAAAGTTAATACTATCAGATGCACATCAACGGTAAAACACACTTTATAGGAGACTACTATGAACGCAAGACCGTGTGCTCAAATAAATTCAGTAAGTCATGGTACCTGAATGATTGTTAATGTCCCCAGAGGAACAAGATTAACTTCATCTCTCACTCTCTATGTTTACAGGTCAGCTAAAAAAAAGCAAAACTTTTCCTGTTACTGCCTGTTCCAACATCTGAGCCCTCATCTGAAGGCACTACCATCTAGTGGGATAAGAAGGTATTTGATTTTTCTTCCTTTATGTTTGTTGGTATTTTTAAACATGGATGCTACATTCTACTCCAAGCAACAGTTTAAAAACTGAACTTCTGGGTTTTTTTTATTTAAACTTATCAGGCTCACGTGAACCTTTTAGTAATTCTCATATCTTCTATTTAAGTGCAAAGCATTTTCCAATAAAAATCCTAAGAGTCGTTTCCATGAAAATGGGTTTTCATAAACAGAATTTTATCAATGAAAAAACAATTTATCCCTACCCAGGCTCGGTCAGAAGTGTAATTGATTTATTGAATAAATATTTTTAGCATTTGATGGAATCTACTTTGTGGAAAATCCAACTGGCAGAATTATTAATATCGCGAAGGTAATTATCTCGAGCTCACGTTTAAAACCAATATGTACTTTAGACAGTAGGGATATGTGGTTGCAGTTTTCCATGCAGCCATTAGCTCTGCAGCATTTGGCTATGAGTACACACCAACCATTAAGTCTCATCTTGAAAAGTGAATGCAAAGACTTCATGTTACCTTGGCTCTACTAGTAACCATTTACTGCGCTTTGCCGTACCGGTACTTGCACTGCTCCCTGTTCTTCCTTGCTTTTCGTTTTGAGCACTCAACAACTGCAAAGGATAATGGCAGGGATTTTACACGGGGGAGGCAGAAACAGAAGGGGGAGCAGAGTGTGTTCATTTGTTTGTTTTTTCCCAGCAAACGAATGCATCTGCAGCTGTTATCCTAAGATGCCTCCTTGTGTTCAGGTCTCATTGATCTTGTTACAGCATTTCACACATACGTAGATAATTGATTTACATCATACAGCAGTAACATATCTTTTATAAGCCTGAGAGCAAATATTAAGAAATCACCACATTTTACAATTCCACAGGCATTTTTTATACGTTTATGTCTTAGACCAGTAATGAAATAATAAAGATTTAAATACTTCATGGTACAGATAATATTTTAGTATGCAGAATTCAGACCTGCTTGTTTCCATGGAAGTGAATGGTATTTTTGCCTCAGCTATTACTAGACATTTCAATGTTTTACTATCTTCAAATTATAGAAATCTTATTGACAGAAGTTGGCATCAATGGATATTCAGCACCATACATCAATTTGATGATACTGTCTTTTAAAATAATACCTTTCTTCTGGAAGCCATACAGTGATCTCAGGCTATGCTGCCATTTCTTACTGGATTTTTGAATAAAAATCAATGCAACTGGTCCAGACTGGTCAAGGTAGTAAATGCCATTTTGACCCTTTGATCCCTTAACCCCAAGCCTGAGAAAGTAATTTAATTCAGAAAGTCATTTCATTTAGAATGAAAATTAACAAATTTGTAAATACTTTTTCGTGGTTTTGCAGTTGATAAAGTCCACTTTAGTCCAAGATAAAGTTCACTACCTCAGAAGAACAGAAATCCTAGATAACTCTTTAGAAGACAGTAAGGGAGCCAATACCAGTAATCTGGACAAGTTCCAATTCCTGATTTCACACAGAAAGCTTTTCCCTCATTCTTCTTCTCAGCTATTTTCATACTCCCAAAGGAGCGAGCCTGGTCCTGGCTGCTGGTTCTCAGTCATGCTTTTCCACAAATCTGAAGGAGGCTGAAAGAAAATACAATGAACCTAATGCTTTCTTCAATGAAAGGTACTATTTCATGAAACTAGTCTCAGTATATTCTCTACTTCTTTATGGGAAGTGGAGGGAAAGGCCTCACTGGAGACTCATTCTGCTGTTTCACCATTGGTAAAGCAGTGTGATCCGCAGAGTCTGAATCCACTGTAGAATTGAGTCTCCCTGAATCTTGTCAAAGACATTCAAAGTGGGAGCAGCATCAAATATTTAAGAGTAGGTTTTAGTTTTAACTTGACCGATCTCCTGTGCCTCAAAATCATGCTCAAATGTTCTGTGGATTTGGGGATAAAGCAAAAAAACAGCCACATGGCAAATAACAGTCTTTTTTCACCTTCAGGAAACATTATTGACTTTCTCTGCTTTTTTCTCCTCTTTCTTACTTTTGCATCAGGATGGATGTGAAATAAGTTGATAACTTACAAAGAAATATGTGATCTTACATAAAACTGGCTTTATATACTTTAACCTCAGTGACTTTCTGATGGAATTACCGGTGACTTGTGGAGCCATGAGGATGATCAGGCGGTGAGTTAACAGCACAGACTGAAGCACTGGTGATCGGTATTTAATGCATAACCCTCCTGTAGCTGGAGTTTTAAAAATTATCCTTATATATATATATCTTTCGTGCTGAAACCTTTCAGTACCCTGTGAGACTACTACTGGTATTTTTTATTAGTATTAGCAGTCCGTGAATTTTAGGGTATTTTGCACTCAAAAAGGCTGCAAAGCAAAAAAAGTCTTCAAAATTTTTTTTTTTGAGAGGAATGTCTTGTCATTTAATTAAATGCTACTCATCATTATCTTACATATACTATGACAAGATCTTCTGTATTTTTTAACAACATCAATGAATATAAAGCAGTTCAGTACAGACATTGGAATTGAAGTATTTTCTTAATTTCCTAAAATGTAAATGTAGGGTATAGTTTTAATTCAAAAAAAGGATTTTTGGATGGTGAGTTCTTTGATATGTTCAATGGTTTTTAAATCTTAAAATATGATATAAGCAAAAGAATGGAAGAAAACTCTTGAGAATCAAAACAATGTTTGTGCTTGGAAAGTGACAGTGCAAGAATGAGATAGAGGCACCGATACTTCTTTGCTCTTTTAACAATTAAAATTGATTGAACATATTGCTGTCACTTCAGTGCATGAAGTTAGTCAGGAATTCTGGGGTTCCAGGAAGAGAAACTTACCTGAATCCAGTTTTCTGTAGTGCAATCCTTTTACATTCAAAATGTGTGTCAGAAATTCAAGTTCCTGGACATAGTGAGGAAACCAGAAGGCCCTCCAAAGTCTGTCTTTTGGCCAGAGGTTACTCATCTGTGCTGCACTTCGTCAATTGTGAGTCTTCCCAATAACAGGCAGTTCAGGGAAGTTCTCACAACAGCTTCCCCCTTAGTCTGTATCTTGGACAGCAGCACCTATTCTGTGGTTACTTATAGCTCAAAGCACAGTTTTTAAAAGTTGCTGGTATCTGTCAGTGTGGTGGCATGAGCATACTTCTGTTCATCCCCAGGAAATAAGAGGACACCATAACTTAATTTAACAAAGACAAATAAGGCTCCTGCTAGAATCTATCTTCCCTATTCCTATTTAGGGAATTCCTTGTCACACAGGAAACCATCTGAAAACAGGCTATCAGGAAACTGCCATCTGCAAGACTGCAGGGAGCAATTGTTTCCTCAAGTCACAGTAACCTTGGTCAGAAACAAGATTTTAACACTTGGCTTACTAGTGCTTCCTGAAAACACTACTTCTAACAGCCATTATGGAATAGGAAGTGTTATTTTGGAGCTTGGTTTTGCTCACTTAAATTTCCTCTTGTCCTATCACTTCTTTTCGAGTGGTATCTGAATGCACCCCCACTTCGGCTAGTTCATCTCCTAATCTGTGTGCAACTGTCTATCTTGTCAAGCAGTCCCGACTCAGGCAGAATTGTGCTATCTAGAATCTTTTCCTTAAAAGCATTTGGAAGGGCTATCACAAAGTATCTATCAGGTTTTTACTCTACAATTTGGTTATATTTTATTGAGGGGGAAAAAAGTATAAATGGAAAACTTGTAGATGTGACTTTTGAAACATTTTTCCACCTGATTTTAAGAAGATTACAGTAGCTCCCTTGAAAAGTTCAGACTGAAAAAAAGCAAATTAAAAAGCTCAAGAACTAAATCACAAAACAGAAAAGGATTGCAATGACATGTGAAATGTGTTAAAATTCTTCTTTGAATCAGTCATTTAGACATACAAAGATAATGATGATGATTATGATGACAATAATTATAATCAACTAAAATTTAAATTCATCCATTTTCCTCCATGCAAATATCAATTATATTTCTTTTCTTTAAAATGAATGTGGTCATTTTAAGTCGTTATTCTTGCAAATCTTCCTAATAATCTTCTTCAACATTTAAAAAGCATCAAATTCTGGAAAAAATTGTGTCTTTTCTGGCTTAACGAAAGGGTCGATGCAAGGGTCTGCATAAGGTCTACAGAATTAACATTCAGCTAGCACCTTCTGAATGTGAGGAGCTGAGGCCCGCTCTTTCCTTTTATTTAATCAAATACAAGAGGTGGTGACACCCACACGGTGCTAAGCAAACAGACAAAAATGTTGTGAGTGTGGTGTTCCCACTAGTTCTGCTCTGGAGTCTCTGAATGGTTTAGACACAGAGCAAAAGCAAAGTGTAATGACTCAAAGTCTTCCTCCCTTCCTTGACAAGACTGATAAACACCAAGCCTAGGTCTCACCTAAAAAAGTTGATGCCAGATGTAAACCGAAGTCTTCAAGCAATACTCTGCATTATGATTTCCTAAATTCAAACCTAAACTTCTCCTTCAGACTACAACCAGAGTTGACCTCCTGTTGTTTTCATTTAATACATTATCATGCTAAGAACGCAGAAACCAGAGAACACCCCATTATCAAGGCAATGGTGTAGAAATGCTGGTTTCATACCTGCTAATAGTCTCAACTGAACCATAGAATGGTTTATGCTGAAAGGGACCTAAGAGATCATCTAGTTCCAATCCCCTGCCATGGGCACGAACACCTCTCACTAGATCGGGTCACGCTGAGCCCCATCCAACCAGCCCTTAAGCACTTCCAAGGAGGGAGCATCTGTCTCCTGAAAACAGACAAAAATGCAAACACCTTATAAAAAAGCATTAAATAATATAACTGCCCCGCATAATGTTTACAGCTGGAACATTCTCTTCCTAGACATACACAGTTTAATTAAAGTTTAATAAGTACAGCATGGATGTCTTTATTCTGTGCACAAGAAAAAACAGTGTTTAAATGGAGTGTACTATGTTTGGATTGATGAAAAATGGATGTTAAGTCATGAGTGTCCTTTCTGAATTCTCAATCACAACATCACTATGTACAGTCTGGCACCAGTTTACAGCTTTGGAAAGAAAACCAAACCCTGTTCTCATTTCTGTGAGGGCAGCTAAGCAGAATCTCACTTTGAATTACTCAAAAACTCCAGTGGATCACTAGTGTTACTCTTTAAAATCCCAAACAGAGTATTTTAAATACAAAACCTGATTTAATTATATTGTTGTGAGGAAAATGCTTAATAAAGAAGCCCTTGCTGTGGATGACTTTAGTAAATTCACTTTTAGGAGGTAATCACGCGTACTCCTGTTTCTTAGGAGCTAGGTTGATGGCTGTAGAAGCTGATGGCTTTCTTTTTAGTTACAACCCCTCTACAAATTTCATCCCCAGTCACTCTCCTACAAATGTCAGATCTTTTCATACATGCCCTTTCAGAGGGAAGAACAGTAAGGGAGCCTGGCAGCCTCTCCACTGCTGGTACGTACTCTCAGATACTGTTAACAAATTTTCACTGCTGCAGCTGTAAAATCTGAACCGACTCTGTGATCTTAACTCAGAACTGTAAGTGGTGCGTGGCCAGATGCACGCTGGAGCTGAGGCAGAGACTTCCACAAAGTGACCTCAGTGATTGCTTTGTATTTTTTCTTCATCTGTTTATATCATTTCAGATGTATTTATAGCTAATTTCTTTTGTTTAACTCACAGTTACCACTTCCTTTACCTGAAAATCAGCTGCTGTTACTCGCTCCTATGTTTTAGGTGTCTCTTGGATACAGTTTCATGTTCAAGTCCTTGGTGATAACTGTGTCTTCACAAAAATCCCAGCTTGCAAGAACTCATGTCATCTGAGGCCTTTATAGTCTTTTGTTTATGGTTTCTCTGGTGAAGTTTAGGTAAAAATACTGCATATGAGACACATCAATTCACTTAGCTTTATGGACTGTTTTAAACCCTTTTAATTATATGATAATATTTATGGTGAGTTTCCTAAAGGAGCCTCATCGGTTTCAGAACTTAAAGTCTTGGTTTATACTCTCTTTTCTTTTCAGCCATGTGTAATTTATGATTTTCAAGACTGTCTTAAAAAGACCTACTCAAGAATCTTGCACTTGTCATTGTCCCGAAATAAGGAACTACAGCCTTCCACTCTGTGCTTGGTTGAGTTTTTTTTGCTCTGTCTTCCTGACCAACTGCTGACCTTCTTCAGTATTTGAGTCGATACGTTCTAAAACATGGTTATACGTCGAAGTGAGACCATTACTCCTATCTCGCCTTTAAAGCAATATACATTTCACTTTCAACTGCGATTCTTGTTTGTTAATCAATCAAAAAAGACCATGAGGTAGAGAATGACCTTTGCATGGTAAAATTTCTGTTGCCTGTGATTAAGTAGGAGTCTGCCATAATGGCTACAGAGTCCATATTCATAACTTGGCGACAAGTCAAAGAGATGAATAAAAGAAATGCAAAACATAAAGAACAGCAATAATTCCGGGGAAAAGAGATCTTTTTCTTACATAAGCTACAGTCTCCAGACATGTTGGAAAAAGTTCATTTTCCCTGAATCCTGAGAACACAAATCTGAAAACCTCTTACTATGCAATAAAAACCACCTAAGTAATATTGCAAATGAAGTAAGGCAGTAACTGAAGGCCATTAGAAACACTCATCCGTATTTACTAATCTTGATTTGTTGTACAAGGGTACATAGCAGACCTACAGAGCCACCTGGTTCTTTTGTCTGTTTTTTACTTGCCATTTCTGAAATACCATAATTAACTGGGACTTTGGATGCTGGAATGCACAAATAATGGAATTGCCAGGACACAGAGGGTCAGACTCAGCTTCATAACACCCTGGTTCGCAATGGCATAATTTCAGTAATTCTTCACAGTTCCTATTAATGTTACTGACATCAAATTTTCTTCCAACAATGCCATTTTCAACTGTACATGTCTCAGTACATTTCAGTTTCATCACTTGCTTTCTCTTGTAACTTATCCTGTGTTAGTCCACAGTGCTTCTAGCTCATGTTTTTGTCTTTGATACCAGCCTCTTCACTGAGACCTGCACAGGACCTGACTGCTCCCTGTGGCAATATATCTGCAGTGTGGATATTCCACATGTCCAAATTATCTTGACATCAGCATAGGAAAGCATTTTTCTCAGTGTATAAACCCAAAACATATTCACAGACTCTTGATTATTTTTTAAACATGTGCAACTGTGTCAGTTCTCTGCTTAAGTATATTGAAGTGATTTCCATTTCAAAACTAATGAACACCATTCTCTCTCTGTCCCAGTAATCTTAAAAAGTACACATTTTCATCAACAAAAAAAGATGCAGAATGAAATTTGGGAAGTAAAAGGCTGTTTTATATTCCTAAATGCTTCAAAAAAGAAGATACAGCAGTAATATTTCATGCAGTACACCAAATTATTTTAGCCACTTCTACAGAGCAGTTGGAGAAGTAACCTAACCAAATAGAAACATAAACCGTCACCGCAATGCACTAAGGCGTGGGTTTATGCCAATGTAAATCAAGAGAGTCTGATTCCACTAGCTGTAGTTCTCCAGGTCTCCAATTCCTAAAGTAACTTTGCCTCCATGTCTCCAAGAGACAAGTAACAAAAGCTGCAGCATATTAGTCATCATCTTGGTTCATCAGCTATTTCAAGTCTTAAAGATTAGCCTGTAGCATAAAAAAACCCTGAACTTTTGAGCAATTGCAAAGACTGACTTTTGCATCCTGAAAATCCCTAGTTTTAGGAAGCTTGAAAACGCACAGGCAACCCTTGACGAAGCTGCAGTGGAACCTTCTTTCCATATTCTGCTAGTTCTGCTGGGCAGAGCAGCTGGATTGGAGTTGTGATCCTGGGCTTTTCCCTGCTCACTTTGTGTAAAACAGTTTTGACTGCAACAAGGGACCTGCAGAAGTTTTTTTAGAAGGTCACTAATTAAAGACTGGAAAACCAGACTTTTTGCCTTGCATGTTTACTGAGGTAGAGTGAAATGTAAGTCTCTCAGAATAACATTCATCTCTCTAAACAATCCTATAATTTACTCTTGTCTTAGTAATCAAAAGGGCAACTTCAAAATTGGTTTCAGTCCTCCTTAGGTAGAGAATATGGATTTAATTACATGGGGTTTTTAGAATATGTTTAGTTCACTGAACAACCGAGGCAGAGATTACTGTATCAAAGGAATATTCAGACCATCCATGGCAATTAAGTGTCTACATACAGCTGAGCATTGCAGTTTAGGATCTAATGCTGCTAATAGCACACAGGGAGTTCTCTGGGCATGCCTGGGTCTAGAAGATGATGGGAAGTCAGAACAACTCAGTGCTAACAAAGTTGTTATCAGAATTTACAATACATTTGGAAATAAGCAATTATATTTTTTTGGAAACCTGCTTGAATGCAGAGTGACTCTTTCTGTAGTTAATTAACAATCCGGTTTGCGCGTGCTTGAGTGACTGACATTTGCGTAACAGCAAACTCTACGTGACAACTCCACATAACTTCAGCAATGCACAAACATCATCTTGCTTCCTGAACTAATGAGTTGGGATAAATCAGGTTATTCCACAGATGTTTCAAGCAGCTCATAGGCCTGATCCTGCTGCTGATCCTTATTCAAATTGGTACTCAAACAGAATTAAAATCTGTATCCATTGGGTGAATAATAGAATGAATAATGAGATTTAATAGGCGAAGTCACTTCAAGATAATGGAACTATAGAACTTTAAAAAATAAAAATCATCGGAATGAATACAAAATACTTGCTGTTTGGTTTTGGAGGAAGAAATATTTGCTCAAATGATCTGAGACTAGATCTTGACAGAACTAGAATCTCCATAATTCTCATGCTGATTCTTCCGGATTTTCTCTAGTGCTTCAGTGTGTCTAACAGGCAAATCAAACCACTTCCATAGTTTACAGGGTTTTGTCAAGATCACTGTGTTTTCCAAAAGTACTTTCATGAAGTTAAATGTTATGTACACAGACTTTAAAGTAACAAAGGCGGTTCCACCAATGTGGAAAATCCCAAATACAAGTTATAAAGCAAACCCCCAAGTTTTATGAGAGGTTGGTCTTGAAATCAAAGTTGGAAGAGTTGCTTGCAGACAGAGTGTTTTGAACTGCTGAAAGTAGAATCTTAAAACTGACCTTGGCTTGTGTCTTTCTAAAACGTTGATGCTAAAAATGCTACATAAACCCTCTGCTTCATATAGACTTGTGCATTATTCCATACAACACAGAAAACCAAATGTATTTAATACAGACGTCTAAAAAAATTACATTTAGTCATGTCAGGATGCTTTTTTGCATGTGTTTTGGCAATTCTAATTGATGAGACCTAGTTTAACAAAATATAGGGAAATGCTGTAATCAGGCCACAGGATGTGCAGTTTAATTATGTTGGTGTGCATTTCTATTTGTTTCTAATGTAGAGGATCTATTGGTAAAATGAATGCCCATTTTGTGGTCTGTTATGCAGAAAATGTTTAATCCACTGTTTGATTTACTCTGTTAAATCTTCTTTATTGAATGTGCTTATTCAACCATGCAGAATTGGGTATGCTGCTTTCTGTTACTATGACATTGCAATTAAATAGCTAAAGAGAAAAACACGCTAAGACATTTTCTCAAGGTCCATGAAATTCTCATAAAAATTATTCATACTTACATATTTTGCTTCTCTGTGCGCTGATAGTAAAACTGAAAAGTGCAGAGAAGTATTTGTTGTGTCATATGGGGCAGGCAAACCTTGCAGTTAAAGATCCTGAACAATCATTTTTTGTCAAATAAATAGAACTAAGAAGAATTTCTGGTCCAGTGGATAATGACTGTCATCACCAAATAGGATTGCGCTGATTGCATCTTATGAATGAAGCTAACAGGAGCCCACAAAACCAAACAACAGCATTTTGTGGTGGGATAAATTCTTAAGCACTGCAGAAACAGTAAGACATTGACAGTGAAATAGCTCCACTCTAGTGCAGTCCTTGAATTTACTAAACAGTTACAAAAGGTTTCCACAATGAAATGGTGGAAATTTTCATGGGTATGCCCACCCTCAGTAAGAAGAGGATATGCAGGATTTGTCTTCATCTAACCACAATAGCAACGCTTTTGTCTCTCCACTGAAGACATTTAGGTCAGGATGCTCCAGCACTATAAGAATTCTGGAGCTCAGCTTCTGTTGTTAGCAGTTAAAAAATAGAAATGGCAGCTTCATTAACAGAATGGCACTAGGGAAGCTGTAGAGTGGAATTTGGGGTTTTTGTGACCTCTATGGGACAGTTAAAGGCATAAAGATATGGAACATAATATCAGACCTTACTACTTCTATGTCTGAATCCATAAGTACTTGTTTTCTCTGTTACAAATTTCTTAGCAGGGTTACCAAGCACCGGTGTTTAAATCTGTGTATTTTTGCTTCTTGTGTAGTTTGATGTCTCCTACCAAGCCGTCTTCTGTGCTGTGCTCTGCTCTAGCACATCTGGCAGTACTGCAGGGGTAAGGTGGTCTCTGGTTTCCATTAGTCACTTCATTCTATTTTCACTATTTTTTGCTGTGTGAACAAGCAGCTTGTAATAAGGTGTTAACAGGCTGCTAGCTGGTTTATTGTTATTATTGATTTAAGGTGTTAAGACTTTAATATAATCAGACTGAATGAATAATATGAAGAGATTAGTTTAAAGTGGTGTAAGCCAATAAATGCAAAATAAAAAGCAAAATGTTCTAGAAATTTCCAGCAGATTCAGGCATGGAAGGTTATTTTCCCTGCATCACTGTGTCTGGCTTTTTTTTAGGGTTTCGTTTTATTCTTGCTATACTTTCACTTAACCTGGTAGTACAGGAGGGGCTACTCCAAAACAGTCGGTTCTGGTTTTCATTCCTGATTCCCTCTTAATTTCTTTGTAAGGTGAGGGAAGAGGCAGAGTGAGACTGAAGTGTGACTTAAGGCTTCAGAGGAAGACGAAGAAGGAATTAATGTTAATGGATGGGTGGAGAAAAAAAGGAAAGGGTTTCGAATGCAGAGAATTAAGGACAAGCCAACATACAACATAGCTGGCAATTGACAAGGAAGGACATGACTACAAATGGATGAACTAATACTCAGTTTACACACAGTTTACACAGTTTATTAGAGTTGGAAAGGGCCTTCAAAGGCCATCGGGTCCAACCCTCCTGCTCAAGGATACAAATTACTGGAAAGTGTAACTGCCTAAAACACCTAAATCAAACTACACAAAACTGCATCCAGATAAGAGTTAAGCATCTCCAGAGAAGGGGACTCCACAGCCTCCCTGGGCAACCCATTCCAATATTTAATAACCCGGACTGTAAATAAGTTTTTCTTCATATTGAAGTGAAGCTTCCCATGTTCAAGCTTGCATCCATTGCCCCTTGTCCTGTCTGACACAAAATACACTTTCTTTTAAAAGCATAGAATCACAGGTTGGAAAAACTTTCAAGAATACTGAGTCCAGCCATTACCCCCGCTGTCCCAAGACCACCACTAAACTCTGTCCCTGAGCTTCAGATCTCCACATTGAAACACATCCAAGGATGGCGATTCAGCACCCTCCCTGGGCACCCTGTTCCTTGGAACCCTTTCCAGGAAGACGGTTTTCCTAATGTCCAACCTAAAACATCTCTGACTCAAATTAAGGCCATTTTGTCTTGTCCTATCACTTGTTACTTGTGAGAAGTGACCAACACCCCTCTCTCTACAACCTCCTTTCCGGTGGCTGTAGACATCAGTAAGGTCTCCCCTCAGCCTTGTTTTCTTCAGACTAACCAGCTCCCTCAGCTTCTCCTCACAAGGTTTGTTCTCCAGACCCTTCACCAACCTTGTTGCCCTTCTCTGAACCCACTCCTGGATCTCAGTATCTTTCTTGTATTGAGGTGCTGCCCCAAAAAATTTATCTTCAACCTAATGGATAAAGGAAATAATTTATAGTAATTGAGAGGGACAAGGACTTTTAAAAATTAGAAGGGAAATACTCTCTTGACTATATCAATAAAATTCAGCCGACAGTTAGGTTGAAGACACAATATAAATAGTTCTGGAAACAATGCATATGAGAAATAAGACAAAGCTATTGCAAGTTACTGAAGAGCGGGTGACAGTCACAGAATCACAGGATGGTTTGGGTTGGAAGTGACCTTTAAAGGTTGTCTCGTTCCTGCAATGAGCAGGGACATCGGAGACTAGAGCAGGTTGCTCAGGGCCCTGTCCAATCAGACCTGGATTACATCCAGGGATGTGGCTTCTTCAAGCTCCCTGGGCAACCTGTTCCAGTGTTTCACCACTCTCAGTGTAAATTATTTCTGCCTAATCTCCAATCTAAATCTCCCTCTTTTAGTTGAAAAAAGTTACCCCTTGTCCTGTCACAACAGATCCTGCTAAAAGGTTTGTTTTCATCTTTCTTGAGGATTCTCTTTGAAGTACTGACAGGCTGCAGTAATGTCTCACTAGACCCTTCTTCAGGCTGATCAACCCCAACTCTTTCAGCCTGTCCTCACAGCACAGAGGTGCTCCAGCCCTCTGATCATTTTTGTGGCCTCCTCTGGCCCCACTCCAGAAAGGTCATGTCTTTGTGTCTGGGACCCCAGAGCTGGACGCAGCACACTGCATGTGGGCTCTCACAAGAGTAGAATCATCAAGGTTGGAAAAGACCTTCAAGATCATCAAGTCCAACCATTCCCCTTACAATGCCTAGCCATTAAACCACTTCCCAAAACACCCTGTCTTTGCTTTTATTAATCATAGAATCATAGAATCATTATGGATCGGAAGGGACCTCGAAAGATCATCTAGTCCAATCCGCCTGCAACAGCAGGATCACCTAAACCAAGTCACACAGGAACCCGTCCAGTCGGGTCTTGAATATCTCCAGTGAGGGAGACTCCACAACCCCCCTGGGCAGTCTGTTCCAGTGCTCCATCACCCTCACCGTGAGAAAGTTCCTTCTCAGGTTGATGTGGAACCTCCTATGTTCCAGCTTACAACCATTGCCCCTCGTCCTATTAAGCCCCTTTAGTGCTTGTGCCTCCCTGGGCAACCTGTTCCAAGGCCTCTTTCAGGGAGGAAGTTTTTCCCAATACCTAAAGATAATTTAACATGGAGAGTAAATTAGACTTTTAGACTTATATCCATTCAGATCCATCTAACTGTGATACTTCAGATCAAGTGCACCATAATTTTGATCAAGTGGGAGCTAGGGACAACACTAATGCCATCACAAGTATGGCTACATCAGTAGTGACCAGGAAACGTCAGTCTGTCATGTTCAGTCTTGGCCTACACCTACTACTAGTGATGGGCAAAAGCCCAAACTGAGAGCAGGTTACAGCATGGCCTATCAAAACATGACGATCCCCTCCCTCCACCTGAGGGCCACACTTCTTGTGATCCAGCCTAGGAAACTGCAGTGGAGCATTACTGCATTGGAAAAGCTGGGGCGCATCTCAGCATTCACCAGTGTTCCCGCAAGCAGAGAGCCCCGAGATGCCGCAGGAAGGCCGGAGCTGCCACAGGTTGTTGTGGCTAGGCTGTTCCGTAGCGCCGCTGGGCACCCCCTCAACCTCCCGGCCCATCCCAGCCAGAAGTCCCGAACCACAACTCCCAGCAGCCCCCGCGCGGCGCCCGGAGCCCGATGGGGCGGCGGCGCTATTTCCGCCAGCCCCCGTCACATGACCCGCCTCCAAGATGGCGGACAACCTCCCCACAGAGTTCGATGTGGTGGTCATCGGCACTGGTAGGGGCCGGGGCGGTGGGAGACGTGGCCGCGGACTGACAGGGTGCTCCTGTGGGGTTCTCATGTGTCTCGGGGGCTCCAGAGTCGCTACTAAGGCACTTAGTGTAGACGCTGAGTTAGAAATAGAGGCGACGCAGGGGGTGCCTGTGGTGCAGGGTTGTAACTGGAAGATCTCCGTGAGTCCCCTCTAAGGCGGTCGGGGCATCCCCGCACCTGCACAGCCCAGGTCAGGGGCTCTCTCGATCTGCCCTGTCTGCCTGTGCCTCGCTGAGCAACGCTTTTCTCTGAGATACCTTTCTGAGGGTTGAGTTCATTTCTATACACTGGGAGTATATAAAATTTTTATTTTATAAAAAATAAGTGTTACAAAAATAACATAATTTTTAAAGGTTGTTTTGTTGGTCAATGTCTGCTTACAGTAGCCCAAACTTTTTTTTTCCTGTTGGCTCCCTGTTAAGGTGTATTTCTCAGTGAAGAACACTTGCACTTATCAGAATGTTAACTGAACTTTCTGGAAGTGTCAGAACTTGCTGTGTCCTGTACAAGTTCATCCTGTTTCCTATTAAGTCAATAGCAATGGAGAACTTGAATGTTTCACTCAAACATAGCATCACACTGCAGCTGCAAGGCAAATTCCAAAATACTACTTCAAAGTGAGATAGTTGTTGTGTATGTAGCATAGTAATTTTTAAATACATTTCTTGTTTTCAGAGCCCAGTGGCAGTGGCTTGGTTCAAACTGGTCATGATAAGGCCCCCACCTTAAATTCAGCATTGACCTCTGGCATCAAAACGTTCAAAACGTTTGTATGCCCAACATTTACAGAGGGTCTAAGGTCTTGGAGATGCACAGGTTTCAGATTTTGTTTGCATTTATGAAGAGCTCACATGGTCAGCTCAGGGTGTTGACTGGACCACAGATGGGAAGACACTTCTAAATGGAATGGTTTTTCTGTGCGAAACAAAGCAACTGTGGCTTTGGAGTTCACTGATCTGTCAGATTGTGTCCTTCAGATTTAAGATTACTTTTCTAGCAATTTAGAATAGGATGAGCGTATTTCTTAAGGTGATTGCAATTTTCAGTACTTGACTAGAACAAATTCTTCCTCAAATGATTACTGATGTAATTGTGGAGTTTGTGAGAGATCTTAAAGTCTTCTTATCCCCATGGACCATAACTTGACTGAAAGTGCAGAGTTAAGGTTCTCGAGCAAATCAGGAGGTACCTTCTGTGTTCTTAACCCCACACTAGTAATGGGTGTGACCTGTACATACGTGTTTGGGTTTGTGAATATTTCAAGTGCACGAGTAGAGCAGTAAATAATGCGCAGCTGAACTACCAAGTGATAGACTGTAGTTGCTGGATACCTGTGTTAAGGAATAGTAGGTTGCTTGGCTGTGGTGGTGGGATGTCACAGGGGTAAGAGTTGCAAATGCTTAGGTATGTGTGAGGAGAATCCCCCAGTAAGGGCACTTCTAGCTGAACTGTCCCTACCAGTGAGAGCTGGGCATGCAGCACCCATCAAATACCACCTTCCCTGCTTTGATGTTTGTGGAGGGGGGGAAGTACTTTGGGCTAAATTCTATCTCTGAGCTGTTGTTGTGTTTGATGCAGATGTGGATTTGTATTAAAGGCTGTGGTTTTGCCCACCTCTAGAGGACTGCAGTAACTGGTGTCAGGACTTTCAGAGTTTTGCGTGTCAGGAATTATTCTGGCCTTATTTGCCTTTCTTTTTGCTAAGAGCATATGTAGATGGTGACTGACGCATTATATTTTTTAATGTCTTTTAAATTACTCACGGTGGAAGATTATTCCAAGTAAAAACTTCTGTCTTCTCTTCAAGGAATGACTTCTGAGGGAACATCTTAGCTTTACCTCTCTTTTCTCATGCTGTAATCAGTGCTGAGTGTACCTGTGGATATTTAATTTTCATATTGTAATAACTAGAATGTTTGTGTTAATGATCCTTTTAACTGCATGGTAGTAATTCCATTATTTTCTGCACGTATAGTCTTTCTCTGGTTTTATATTTTGCACATCTGTTAATTTTTAGTAATTAGATTGAGTGGTAACATTATGTTTGAATTTGTTTTTATTTCAGGCTCATTTAACTGTTTCCCTGTAGTAAGCTTAATGAAAATGGAGCCTCTCACTAAATTTTAGTCAGCAGTGCTCCACTTAATGCTTAGGCTCAATTACTTCATCAATATTTCTATGGGAAAGTAAGTTAACTTATTGAAGAAACTACTTTTCCTTAACCCAGATTAAACACTTCCTTGCATGGACAAGTTTAGAGCGAGATGGATATGTAGTAGAAAAATACTGGCCTGGTGGGATTGGTGGGAAAAGTTTCACTGCTCTGATGGGATTCATATCCACAGCTGTAAAGAAAACTGGATTGTCACAGTTCCATTGTGGAACTGGTGGGTATATCTGGAAGTTTTCAGTGGCAATACAGTATGAGAATTGAAGCTGTTCTGATATTGTTCTTTTGTTCTACTCCCTTTTCCCCCCTATTTCAATCATTCTTTCTTTCATCCCTCCCCAGCTCTCTCATACCCTTCTTACCTAATCTTTGATGCAGTATTACGGTCAAGTTACCCACTAACCAAACAGGAACAGATTTCTTGGATTATTCCCTGCCAAAGCAGATATCATAACATTTGGTATTTTGGAAAGTCTGTTCTTTGGCAGTCAATGATTTCTATTTGTCTAAACACCTGTAGGATCTAGGGCTGATGTAGGTGCTTGCTAGAGGAATTCAAGGTGGTCATTATTCATGTTGATTTGAATGAATTCATTATTGATAAGCTTTTGTGGGGTCAACTTTTAAATTACTGCAGGCACTAAAGTGGTTATAGCAAGAGGGAACGTTAGGAGGCTTTTGATAAATATTTATTTCAAAAGCTAGACATCGATACGAGAGTGACAGTCGGAGCTAGGAGTCAGTGGCAGAGCTTTTGTCTTGAGGCAGTCGTCAAATAGGAAAATTCACAGGCAAAACAGTCAGCAATGTTGAATTTATGGCAAAAAGACAGTGGAAGTACAAAGCTAGGCAACATGGCTGTGTGTATTTCTAAGTGACGTGGATGCAGGTCACCCTTACCTTTGAATATCTTTGGTTGATTGGATTTCATTCAGTCTTCTTCAACTTGTCTCTGATGCTCCAGGAGGCCTGTACTAACTGCTGGTGAAGTTGTAAAATAAAGGATGAGGCTCTTTAAAAGGTGGTTGTATTCATAGGTTTGTCTGCCAGTAATTCTAATTTTTTTCCAAAAAGGAGTTATTCTTTACAAAAGCAGTCACAGTAAATTTTCTAGTTCTATGCAATTTTCTTTCCATTCTGCTTTTCAGTGGTTATAAATAACACGTGAAATGACTTTCAAGGTAGAAAGCAGGAATCCATTTTGAAATATTCTATAAAATAAAGAGTGATTTATGGTTTCATATGATTTTGGCTGAAAGCACTCGGGCTTTGCCAGGTCATCACAGTCCTGTCAGGAGAATCCATTATTTATTGTTCGATATGCTGGGAGTGGTGTAAGTACTTTATGTTTATCTTATGTAAGTATAGTGTTAGGAAAAATCACTCCCAGGTACTAATGCAATTTTTAAAGTAAACCATGAAAAACTAACCTGAATATTATAGACGTGAATGGTGAAGTTAACATTAACGATTGATTTTTTTGTTAAAAATGGAAAAATGAGTAATTCTCAGTGTTTCTATTGTTGCAGGTTATTTCTAGGATGTGCTTAAAGTGTTTTCCGTTACATATTCTGGGCTGATATTTTGGTTAGATTATCTTACGTAAGTGCACACTCTTCAGTTTGCATCAGCAGCTATTTAAGGATCTAACAGTAACAGTTAGAGGGAAGACCAGCTCAAGAGGGATATTTTGTGATGTCAGTGGTCCTTGTGGTCCTAACTTGTAGTAGTCATGTCTGGAAGGAGGAAAGAGAACATTTTTTGTTCTTATTTGTTATTAATATCATTAGTACATTTATTATTATAATATGTATTTACTTATTGAAGCCATTACCTGGTCATGTGAACGTCGAACAAAGTGAGCACTGACACACAGTTTTGCTTCTATTTTTATTGTTCTCCAAGCATAAATGTACCTTTTATCTTCTTAGTGACTTCTTTTTAACCTGACTGAACTCGAGAGGATGGGTTTTGGTGTACCTTTTGTTCTGAATTGGGTTGTGCAGCAGAGGTGCAGTATCCTGCCCAAAGGTTTGGACTCCCACTGATTGCTCAAATAAGATTCTTCTCCGAAGTGTCCCTCGCTGCTCTTGTAAGAAAACTCATTACTTTATGAATATTTTGTGTTCCTTCTCTGCCTGTTAGTGATTTTCAGTCTCACACCCTCGCAGCCAAGCTGTGGCAGTGTGGACTGGGTGATTGGGTAGTGAACTGGCTGCCGGATAGAAGCCAGAGAGTAGCGGTCAATGGGACAGAGTCTGGTTGGACACCTGTATCTAGTGAAGTGCTCAAGGAGTTGGTGCTGGGACCAGTCCTGTTCAATCTATTCATTAACGCCTTGCATGAGGGATTAGGGTGCACTGTCAGCAAGTTTGCTGCTGACGCAAAGCTGGGTGGTGTTGCCGACACCCCTGCAGACTGTGCTGCCATTTGGCAAGACCTGGACAGGCTGGAGAGCTGGGCAGAGAGAAATGTAATGAAGTATAACTCAGTGGAGAGTCTTGCATCTGGGCAGGAACAAGCCCAGATAGCAGTATAAGGTGGGGACTGACCTGTTGGAGAGTAGGTTAGGAGAAAGGGACCTTGGGGTCCTGGTGGACAGCAGGATCAGAAGCGGGGTGAAAAGAAGAGAAGTTCTTTTCCCTCTCTACTCTGCCCTGGTGAGACCGCATCTGGAGTATTGTGTCCAGTTGTGGGCCCCACAGTTCAAGAGGGTTGTGGAGCTGCTGGAGGGAGTCCAGTGTAGAGCAATGAGGATGATGAAGGAAGTGGAGCACCTCCCTTATGAGGAGAGACTGAGGGAGAGGAGACTGAGAGGTGACCTCATTAATGTCTATAAATACGTGAAGGGTGGGTGTCAGGAGGTTGGAGCCAGGCTCTTCTCGATATCATCTAGTGATAGGACAAGCAGCAATGGGTGTGTGCTGGAACATAGGAGGTTCCACATCAATATGAGAAGGAACTTCTTCCCAGTGAGGGTGACGGAGCACTGGAACAGGCTGCCCAGGGGAGTTGTGGAGTCTCCTTCTTTGGAGACGTTTAAAACCTGCCTGGATGTGTTTCTGTGCAACTTGGTCTAGGTGATCCTGCTGTGTCAGGGGGAT
>VXBP01010729.1:529824-568341 GCA_013400115.1 Rhinopomastus cyanomelas
CCGAGGTCAGGCTGACAGGCCTGTAGTTCCCTGGATCATCCTTCCTGCCCTTCTTGTAGATGGCTGTCACACTGGCAAGTCTCCAGCCATCTGGGACCTCCCCCGTTCACCAGGATGATGGAGAGAGGCTTGGCAAGTTCCTCCGCCAGCTCCCTCAGCACTCTTGGGTCCAGTGATCCTGCTGTGAAAACACAGCAAGTATTTGCATATCAAGCTGAAAAACTCCTTTAGAAAAAGTCTTGAAATACTAGTCTGAATCAGGAATTATCAGAAAGCACGTTTGTCTGTCCCCAGCAGAAAATGTTATTCCAGTAGCTGGAATGGTCCTAAAGCATTTTAATCCTTATCTACAAGAAGTCCCGTTTCTAAGTTCTTGGCACACTGAGGTTGCTCTAAAGCCAACAGTTCCAGTACATAGGTAACTACGTGGAATGAGTAATCCTTGAGCAAAATGCATTTCATGAGCAGACTGCCGCACAAAGACGACGACTCACCCACCGATAGAATTTTTCTGTTGGTGTTTAATAAGCTGAAACTTTGGTGTGTTCATGCTGTTGTCTAGGTATCCTGCATGTTTTTCTCGTAAGTTTGATGTTCATTTTGCTGAGCTGTTAGGACTTGGAGCCAAATGCAGAAAGTGCATTTTCTTACTGATCTTTTTTGTCTCTTCAGAGTACACAGCTTGGCTTGAGCATGATTTTTAGTTACAAGTGAAGTTTTCATTTGGAGCAGAAGTGTCCGCTCGTGTTCCTTTTATAAAGAACATTTATTTGCACCAACTGTGAGATCTGGTGTCTTCCATTGCCGTGTTCCTCTGACTGTGCGCTGACTACATGGAATTACTGACATCGGAGAAGAAACATTTCTCTGTGGCACTTTGTTTGACCACTTAGGATTTCTTGTCACAGCACTGTCATTTCCACACCACCCCACATTCTGTAATGCAGAAATATTTTCTGATATTCTCCAATAGAATCATCAAATACAATTAATCAAACCTCTTACCAAGTTTAACTTAAAATCCCATGTTGAATAAGTATTTTATTATCATTTGTGATTAAATTATAAAATGCCTTTCAAGTGCTAAGTATACTAAAACTATATCATAAGGCTTGTGTAATGAGCTTCTCCAGAGTCAGCTGCTCTGCTCTTAGAAATTCAGATACAAAATTTATGGCAGTTGCTCAACTGTCTGACTCCAGAAGATTGTTTTGAAATTGTCTGTGTTCCAGCATTTTTAATATATTTCCCTTCAGCATTTTATATTATGAAAAAGCCACTTGTGATTTATTTAGCAGATACAGTGAAGCAAATTAAACATTTAAACCTTTTCAAGATGAATCTTGTGTAATTCAGTAAAAGCTTTATCAGCTGCATGAGTGGGAAACAGTTTTTAGTGAAGGACTGTGATGCCTCCACACATAGGAAGCTGTTTCTGAATTGCTTGGGGCAGTGACTGTGCCCATTTAAAGGCTCTTGAAGTGGCAGAGCATCATCACAGCATTATGTACAGCTTCTGATCAGAGGAGACACAGTATGTAAGCCTGAAGTTAATTAATTTTTGATTACACAGGTGAATTAGAACTTTTCATTATTTTGTGAAGCTTTTAAAATCAATTCACTTTTCAAGCTGGAGTAAAGTTTTCTAGCGTAATGGTTCTAATTTTAATTTTGCTGTGATGAAACTAGAAGTAGAATTGGTGACTTGGTGACTGTATATGATGTATAGCCAATTCCTTTAACTGGCTTATTTACTTGGAAAACACATTATTCTTGAAAACAAAAGCATGACTGATTTTGCTTCACAGGGAAGGTCCCAAAAAAAAACCCCAGCCATGTACTGGAGATTATCTTGGTCAGCAGCTGATGGAATCAACCAGTTGCAGACTTCAAGGTCAGCTTGCAGCATCCACATCTGTAAGATTTATTGAGATTAATCTGCCTCTTTTGTACCCAGGAAGGTTGTAATAGAGTGCTCGGACAGCTGGTGGTGAGAACCGGTGCTAGCCAAAGTGGATTGTCACAAACCTCACACAGAAGTCTTTTCCAACTTAAATGGTTCAGTGATTCTAAGTCCAAGCACAGAAGGGCGAGTAGGAAATCAGCCTAGAAGTTGCTAGTGATCCACAGTAAAATCTCTAATTTTATATAATTTTTACATCTGTCTGCTGATATAATGTCCTACCTCATTGAAATTTTAAATTAGTGTTTCCTGGAGAAGGCCAGAGAAGCTAATTTACCTAATTGTGTCTGATGGATGGAGGTTAGGGAGTGGAGAAAAAAAGCAGCAGCTTTAAAGAATGATAATGTGGATTTCAGCTGGTACTAGCCAGTCCTCCATGGAGGAAAACTCTGTATCATTGCTTCTCCTGGTAAAAGAAATGAGGCGCAAGCCAGTTGAACATAATGCAAATACCTCATGTGCAAGCACTGCACAGGGGTGTCTGAAAGGGCCTGTGAAGCACACAGTGTTTGTACTTCTTGGTAAAAAGCACTGCTATTTCTGAATGGGTCCTGCCTCAAATGCCAAGAACTTCTGAGTCAGCATATTAAATTGATACAGGAATTGTGTGAGCTCCTTATTCCTCTACGTAAATCTCTTTTATGCTGCCAGATGTTTATGTATAACATACTGAAGTCTGGATCTGTAGCTGCTTTCTTGTGGTTGGATCATGCAATTCCTACTCGGGCTTTTATTTCCTGCTAATACCATTGCAAATCGGAGAGTCATCTGGATTTGGATCCTTGTTTGAGAAAATACTGTTTTGCAGTAGACCATTTGGTTTCGGATGCAATAAAATGAGATGGGTGCTGGTTTCACAGTAGCTAATAAGCATAATAGCTTAGTAGGAAAATATTGGTTACCATTAATTTTACCAGAGGATAGATCTCTTGATGATTCAATGATTTGATCTGTTATTTTGATAGTAGTAGTGGACTTTTTATAATCTAAAAGGAAATGTAGATTCTCATTTAGATCTTGCTGGTCTTTGATCCAAGTTACTGAATCCAAATCATTACTCAGCTGCTTGTTCAAAACCATTAAACATCAGGAGTGACACAGGTTACTGTGTTAAATCCTTCATCCCTTAAGCTGGCAAAACCAGAAGCTGACTGTCCCCAGGAGGGGTGACCGGCAGCAAGTGTTAGAATAATCCTTTGTGAGACAAAAAACTTCGAGATACTTAATTTACTCATTAGGTGTAAGTAAGACTTCTGATTCAAGTCTTGTGGATTTAGTCTTTCCTGGCCAATCACTAGAATTCTGTAACAAATCATTATCTTCAGACTGTGAGCTGCAAACAGGACATTTTGGAGTCTGCTGCGCCCTGTGACCAGGGTCTGTCTGTGTTTCAGTAGTTGTATGTAATCCAGTGTAAGAGTTTCTGACAAGTCATAGTTCAGAATAGGAACAATTTATAAAACGAATGTATTTCTGTGTTACTGATTAGTCTGAAGGGGAACTGTTTTGCACAGCTACGTGAGTGTCCTGTAGGAGATACTTCAGCTCCATGTGCTATCGTTAAATAAATCTCTACTGTTTCTCTTTGGAGATTTTTCCCAGTTAGTGAGTTTTATCTGGAATAGAGAAGGGCTGTCTATAACTCTATAACTGCTTACTGAAACCTTCTTTCTTGGAGAAGCTTTTGTAAAGTAGCCTTCTTGTGGTCTGGATCGCATGTAGGAGTAACCTGCTCTTGACAAAGGTTCCTATTTTCTGTGCTCCTACTTCTTTTGGAGAATTCAGAAACTGATACCAGGGCACAGTCTTATTTCTTTGGTTTACCGGGGTTTTGTCATGTAAGAATAAGTGGTGTCTTGCTCCATCAGTCTGCTCTAAGAGTCTCTCCAAGAGGTGAAATGCATGGGCCTTGCCTTTCTTACACTTTCTCATTCTGTTGCCAGTGGGTACTCAGGGGGCCATGGTATCTTATAAGCAAAGGGTTGGTGCAGAAAATTGATGCCAGCTTTCACGAGCAAGGGAGCTAATTCAGGGAACAATTTCATCCAAGGTTAATGGAAGAACAGACCTCCAACACAGTATCAATTGGATCAAGCCTGAAGCTATCAGTTATGCCCTAGCAGCTATAACTCCAGTCCTGGTCAGCCAGGCAGCACTGGTCATGTTTTACAACACTTTCTCAGTGGCTTTTATCATTTAGGAAAAAGAAACAAGTTTCTCAGTTTCATTTCTAGGGGGATACTCTCAGTGCCCAAATGAGAGAGTGAAAATCTTTCAGGACCTACCAACAAAACCGTAGTTGTAGATTCTATTCCAGATAGTTTATAGGCAAAGAGAAATGAAACATATATAGAAATGCTTTGGAGGACAGCTGGATGTGCATCCAGGGTATTGTGATGGTCCTGCAGTGGCTGCCCCTTTTCTCCTTGTCTCTTTGTTCATAGTGCTTGGTCTTTTGACTTCTTTCTTCATATAGTTTAACTCTAAAGACTGTCAGCCTTTCTAGGCTGTGAAACAAATGTCTCGGGAACGGATGCAATTGGTCATTGCTCTTTCTGCCCTCAGAGATTAATTCCATGATCAGCCTTCCCTTGCTTTGGATGGTCAGCAGAGCAAAACTATCTCAACTTTTTCTGGTGCATCCATTCCAAAGGGGCTTTTCTTGTTTTAATTTATCAAACTAGTAAGTGTTAAATGTGGACAATTTTCGGGGAATTCGTAGCTGTTTTCCTGGAAATCATGTCATGCCTTCATGCCTGTGTTGAACCTCCTTCCCTGTGTTGATACAAACATTTCTACTCTTGGACTGAACACCACCATGGAACTGGTCTACCAAAACCTACATGTGGAATGAGGTCAGGAATGGCTGAAATAGGTGGGTAGAGAGGTTGAACCTCTTATTTGGGTGATTGTGCTTGCCTTTGCTGGCTTCAAGAGTTCATGGAGCTATGGCTTTATGTATTTTAAGTCCTACCAGATGTTTTCTAGACAGCATTTCAGGTTCTGTAATTAATAAAAGCTCACTTAAGCCTTTAAAATGATTTGTGTCATGCAGATAGCAGGTATACTGCTGTTGTGGATTTGGTTAGAAATCCAAGTAATCTGACTGTGCTTCTAAAAACCTGGGGAGTGGGAGCAGAACTTCGTGAACAGCCTCATTTATTTACTAAACTTCCAGTTGTCATCATGTATCATTCCAAGTCGGTGTCACTCACAGAGAAATCTTGCTAGCCTTTTGTTTGGTGTTTTGCTACTTAACCTTTACTAAATATACAGTCATTTAGCATTCTGTTAAAGTTCGGGTATCATTGTGCGATTGCTCAATCTGATTTCGATAACAAGGTGTCTAGAGAAGACACTGGTGACAAGCTTTAGCCCAGAGGTAGCGGTGTCTGTAGATGGCATGTGCCATACAATTGTTTTTAAAAGTTGTTCTATTCAAGAGAGTCAGAGCAAACTGGGGATGAACACGAAGTTCATTATTTTAACAGCATAAAAGCAATAAAAAATGTCAGTGCCTGACTTTGTAACCTGCCTTTTGGTTGAATTGCCTCTTCCTGACGTAGTTCTGACTTTATTTCATTTTTTAATACATATCAGCATACTGAGTTCTAAAAATGATGTCCTTTCAGGTTTGCCTGAATCTATTGTTGCAGCAGCTTGTGCCAGGAGTGGCCAGAGAGTTCTTCATGTTGATTCGTAAGTTCCTCCAATAATACTCCTTTTAAAGACTCTCCCATCTAGCTCTTTTAAACTCCTTAATTTGCTTACAACTTGATTGAATTGATCAATGATGAGTTAAGCTGCTCTTGAGGCTGGCTTTCTTTTTCTAGAAGATAACAAACGCAGTGTGTTTCTGAGATGTCTGGTCTGGATCCCTGCCCCGTGCCTGTTGTAGTTCATCGTGTGGAATCAAGGAATGATTGTACAGGGGGTTTTTTTATTTCTTTTGGTAGCGATACCACAGCTTTTGACTGTAGCTCGTTCCTGACCTGTTGCTACCAGTCTGGCTCGTTGTTAGTGCAGTTTTATTTTCTTTCATCATAATCAATCTTCAGGCACTGTGGACCACGCTCAGAACCCATCAAAAACTCTGGGAAATGGTAAAGAAAAAGGTCCTTCTAAACAGGCTAATACTGTGTTTTATGTCACAATCGGATTGGACACAGCAAGACAGTAAACCGAGGTGTTATTCACTCATATTAATAACTGCCATTTTAACTGGTGTATCAGCTGAATGAATCATGGTCTGAAATCTGAATTTTGCCAAAATAGAAAGGTTTATACTGTACAACCCCTTCCCCATAACAGAAAAGCATTTCAAGCCGTCTGCTTTTTGACTGTAAGATAGTACTCTTGCAAGAAAACCTACCAGACCCAACAACAAAACCGTGCCCTGATGCTATTTGAATTTTAAGTGGAAAGCCTTGGAAAACTTAGCAGAGATTCATGTGAACTAAAATGTATTAATTTTATATACTGTACATCTAGTTTAATATCCTCACTTCTAGGTGAATTTTCAAGTTCCATTTTACTGAGATAACAGAATAATTGGAAAGTCATCAACAAAGATGTTGTATATTTATATTCATATGTTTATATTCTGACCGTCACTTTAACACTAGATGGTCTTCCCATCAGGAAGAATCACAAGTTTAATTTTTTTTCAAAGTTCAAGAAAATAGAATTTGGGGTTAATGAAACACTTGCTTCTGTTGGATGTGCTACTTTGATTAACTGTTTGTTCTCAATAATGGTCTCAGTTAAGTTAGGTGTAGAAAACAGATATGGGTGAAGTCTGTTTAAAGTTTGCTTGCACTCATTACCTTGTGTACCTCGTTTTATTACTTTTAATCCCCAGCCATGTTTGCATTTATCATAATATACTGCATAGGTGATTATGGAAGATAGTTTTGAAGTGGCCTGTTATAAAATACTAAGTTCTAAGGTTGATTTATAAACACTGTCCAAGCATCGCCATCACCGGTAGCTAATCTTATTCAAAATACTCACTTCATGACAGTGTTGCCATAAATTCCTGCAGACCCATTTTAAACTAAAGTTAGCTTCTGCCAAATAGTAATTGAAGGAGCTCTATTTCTCTGTGCCAGCTATCTGTCTCAATAAACGTAAAATCTGTGGTTCTTTTCAGAGAGCTACATTTACTGTAGATATTAATGAGTTGTTGACATGTGGAATTTCAAGGATATTTGTGAAGTGATTTAGAAAAGTAATTTGCAATTTAAAATGTGGAGATTGGCACTTAGTTTAAACTGGAAGCTGCTGAAGGAGGGTAGATCAAGACTAAAAGTTGATTGCTTGAAGTGAATTTACTTCCCATACTAATTGTTCATGGGCACAGCGTGTATGTGTTCAACTTGTGGTCCTTTGCTTATTTATTTCTTACAATTCTTTATCTGTATAGTTCTCTACTAGTTTGGGCACTGGGAATGGGGCAGTTAGAGCTGAGGTATGTTTAGCTACATTTTATTTACTTGCTTTTCAACATCTTTCTTATTTCTTTTTCATGTTACTTTGCCTGTAGAATACTTGAGCATTCCTGATGTCCAAGATTCTGTTTCATCTAAGTGTCCGCTACGCACCCTCCCTGTACCTCTTCCCTCCAAGAGACCAGCTTTTGCAGTTTGTTCCACTTACTGCGAGACCATCTGTCACTTTTTTTAGACCTTGGAAAATACACCGTGTAGTGTTACCTGTGTGCTCCTACAGCCTTTGTTTTGATCTTCAGCTCTATGAAATATAAGTACAGCAGCCAGAGAGGATGAAGCTTGTTTCTCAAAACAAATCATTTTAATGCAAGAAAAGTGCAGGAATCACTGAACTTTCAGTAAGGAAACCTAAGCAAAATTTCTTAATTCTGGTAACTTTTGACCTTTTTTGAAAGAACTGGTTTTATTTTTATTTTCATTAGGATATGGTCTCATAGCCAAAGTACTAGAGAGCCAAATACGTTCTCAGCAGGTCCATGAGAGGTACCTTTGGTCACATTCTAATCCCACAGTGCAATGTAAGGTGGTGCAAGTGTCTGCCACTATCAGCCTTTTATTGAGCTGAAGGATCTCTAGACCCGTGTAGGTTGAAGGCAGGGAAAACAGTCCACTTGTGGTGCTTCCAGTGGTGCTGGAATGGGGGTATTTAATACGTGATGTGACTGTGTACTTCGTCAGAGGCACGTGAAACTTCACAGGTTTGAAACAGAAGTCATTTTATATTCAGATCCTTAAAATGGATGTGGCAGAAATGTCCTTTACAAAAGACAGCTACTCTGATGGCTTGAGACTTCTCTCTGAAAGATCTAATGCAGGACAGACTCACAGAGGCAGCTCTTGGGAGAAATCGTTAGGCATCAGCAGCTTTGCTTCAGACATCACCGGCTTTGATTGTTTGACCAGGACTGTTCGGACTTGGCACTGAGAAGGGCAGTTTATTAACAGGCATTGTCCACGAAATGCTTGTACTCTTCTGGTTTAGGATTTTCATCCGTATGTTGTGCTTTCACAAGTGTTCCATTTCTCAAATTGCAGCCTATATTCTAAAGGATGTTAGACATTAGTTAGCGATTCTGTTGGTTTGGATTCCAGGAATGTTAATTATTTGGAAGCAATTTGCAATTTCATTGATCTGGACTGGGATTTTCCCATTGTTTTAAAGTATTTGAAGAAAAAATTGTGTTAGTAACCAAGAAAGAAATCACAAACTAACACAGAAGAGAGAAGTGAGGCTTTTTGCAGAGGAAAAACTGTGCCTGGGCTGCACTGCCTGAACTTTGCAAAAATGGCTTCAGTAGTTCTGTGGTTACCTCTGAATTATAGATTGGAAGTTTTAACGATACGAACTGAAAGCAACAGTCCTTTAATGCGTGTGAAAAGCAGATAATACAGGAGAATGTTTGAGCAAATATATAGGAAATGGTGTGTGCTAGAAAGAGAAAACATTGGTCCTCTAACCTGACAGAAGGGTTCATTTCTCACTCTGCTGTTACACCTTCATGATTTTTCATGCTCTTACTTAGAGGCTAATTGAATTATAACCTTAAAAAAGGGGGAGAATGTCCATCTTTGTTGAATAGCAAGAGAGGAGTTTAGTCCTTGAGATTTTTAGACAATATTTTAGCCTTAATTAGGCTTTGATCTTGATCATTACTGTAAGGAATTCCTCGGTTCATCTTCAGGGCAATTACATCAAAAATACTTGGTTACAAAGGACCCCTAATAGTACAACCATTAGTCAGCTCTTCTCAGAGCTCCTCTTTGAGAGTTTTTCCTAAAAGCATGTTTAGTCTGCCTTCTTTCTCTGTAGTTTCCAAATGAGAAAAGCAATCCTGATTCATCATCTGATAAAGGGTAAACTAATTAAAATTATAGGGGGAAAAGTAAATCTGAAAGTTGATGTTTCAAGAAAAGGTTTATATTTGAGGTGAGTTAGTGTAACTGGGCAGAGGTGCTGAGACCCAGAGGAAAGGAAGGACATCTGCCGTTCATTTCCCGCTTGAGAGCAGCCACACTGTCTTCTCAGAACAATCTGAGCCTCACAGAAGCATTAGTGAGTGCTCTGTTGGAAAGATGGATTTGCATCCACGGTGCTTCAAAAGAAGAGCAATTCTGAAGGAAAATCCACCTGATGAATGAGGAATGTTTGTCTCAAACGTGTCTGACAGCTCACAAATAAACTTTTGTAACTTACTGTGAAAATAGCATCTTGATGTCTCTTCCTGAAAGTTTTCGATTTAATTAGTCTAAATATGCATGAATTTCTATTGGTATAGATTCCAGAAACCCAGTCCTAATTTTAGGCAGGTGTTTTCTGCAGTTTCTATGATCAATGACCGTGCTTGCTCTGACAGCCAGATTGTATTCCATTTTCAGGGGAACTCACAGCTAAAGCAGCAGATTCCCTTAAAAATAAATCTTTGTGGCTGTGGTTTTTTCGGAAGTCCCAGAAGTGGCAGATAATATATGGATATTGAATTTTTCTTTTCAGTGGAATCTTAAGAAGCAGGAAAACAACCTGCAACATTCACAGCTAAAACAAAGCTGTAGATTATCACGTGCTGGGGAGGCTTAGGTTGGTCAAAAGGAAAAACTTCGTCCTATAAAGGGTCATCAGGCCTTGGAGCAGGTTGTCCAGGGAGGGGGTCCCTGAATGTGTTTTAAAGTTGTGGACATCATGACTTGTGGACAAGATTTAGCCATGGCCTTGGGACAGTTGGGTTAATGGTTGATCTTGATGATCGTGAAGGTCTTTGCCAACCTAAACAGTTCTGCTAGTGCCGACAGCTATCAGTTCCTACTTTAGAGATTAAAATCTGCCAGAATTGGTTATTTAATGTAGTTAATCCTCATTGCTTTATGCTCTCTGTGGTAGCAGGTTGTAGTAGTTTTTAAGCCTCAGCCATGTCATTCACCGAAGGAGGTGAATGGGAACTCGGTTGTACAGATGCTGGCAGTTGCTGCTTGCTACCAGTTCTGCAGATGGAGCTCTTCTGCTCCGAGGAACCAAGCGACAGATTAGACAAAGTCCAGGCCCAGTCCTCCCAGTTCATGATCTTAAGTACCACACTGTGTTACTGAAGCCACCTTTGCTCAGTGCGCACAGGATTTTGTTGTCTTTGCAAAAGATGTCCTATTTATGTTCTTCACTATTGCCCTGCAGTAGCTGAAAGACTTTTTTAGGTCAGTTTATCGTCAGGAGCAATTAGACATCGCGGAGCAGACATCTGTCCTTCGTATGCTAAGTAAGCACCGGGGTATGGAGCATCACCCGCTGGTGCTGTGAAGGGCCTGACACTCCTAATGAAACCTTTGTCCATGCAGATACTACAGCTTGTCAACAACATCTCATCTTAGCAGCAGAACAAAACCTGCTTTTGATTTTTCGCATTTATCACACTTACCTCTACAATTTAAAACTGGAGGAGGTTATGGTAAAGTCTTAAGTTTCTTTAACAGTCTTCATGTTATTCTGCAAATGCAAAATCCATCTTTCTCCCTAGATGCAAGATTTTTTTGTGTGTGTGCAGTAACATCAGATATCATCCATTCAGGAGGGTATTCTTGGGATCTTTCACACTTCTAAAGTGCCAGTACACAGTGCCAGAAACACAGTGATATCCTGAAATGACTTTGTTATTTTGCAAGTACTAGTGATTTTTTTACCATGTAGTTGCACCATTCTTTTTCCTTTCAGACCTCTTAAATATTTAAGATGTGGAATGCATGATGTAACAAAATCTAATGAATCCACCTGATGGTTATTGATATTCAAATAAGGGAGAACAGAGATGTTTCTTTGATTAGCAGCAGAACTGTTAATTTTATGTGATTTAAAGCAAGTAGAACTAATATTTTTCAAGAAAGAAAGTGGTAAAGATAAACTGAAAAGTATTGAGGGAGGTTATGATTGTTTTGTCCAAATCAGTTCCTTTGGCTCCACCTACAGTATACGCAGTTTAATAAGAGTTCTTGCCAGAGGATATTAACATTCTATAATCAGCATGATCTGCCCCATAGCTAAGTAATAAGAGTGAACTTCTCACTTTTCTCAGCATTACTCATTTTTCCTTCAAAACCTTTGATTGTGGACCATAGTCTGTTTGGTCAGAGGGTTGTACAAGTAAGTGAAAGTAGAAATTTTGCATCTCATTAAGAGTTGTTCACTATTCTGTCAGTTCTTACATTCTGCATTGGTAAAATGTCATGGAGAATATTTTAAATGGCTCAAATTTTGCTGTGTTTGTCTTTAAACCTGAAAGAGATGTTTTATCGCTCTATCAAATTGCACTTTTTTTTTTCCCCCTCAGGAAAAATTACTACGGTGGAAACTGGGCCAGCTTTAGTTTTTCAGGCTTGTTGTCCTGGATTAAAGAAAATCAGGTAAATATGTCCTAAATGACTTCTTTTAACATTCCTTAATGTTAAATTTCAGTTGTTTGCTTATTACGAGACAAATTACCGCAGTGCTCCTTCTCTTAGGTAATTTGACTGATCAAAGAGGTTTCTAATTTCCAACTTTACTACTTAAGACTTAACCATCTGGCTTAGCATTCCTAGACTGATATGTCGCTTTTATTAATGTTACTATCTGAGACCAGCTTGGTGCTCAGTCATACTTCTTGGGTTCCTGAATTTATGTAGCAGCAAAAATACTATTGTTTTAAATCTTTTCCTTCTGTAAATGAAAATCTGGGGTTTTCATTTGGCTGTTTCATTATATTCTACACACTGATGTTTCAACACCTTTTGGGTTTTTTCTGAACTTTCAGCTACTTCTGAACTGGGAGAAAAGTAGTTCCTGGGTCCTTCCACTGAAGTGTCCTGTAACCAGGATAAAAAGTTTAATGTTGGTAGTGTGTTTTTCAGTGACCAAAATTTGTCTAATTCATGACAGTCCACTAGAAATCTTCCAAAGAAGATACTTATTCAGGTGATCGAGCGCTTGGACTGTATGAGCAAATGGATATTCATGTTATTTACTGAACTATGATGAGCCTGTTGGTCCGTAGAAGATGGAACTTCTTTAGTTCCCTCTCATGCGTGTTTATTGCACAGTGCTACCTCCTGGCGTAATCAGTGGAGTTGCTCAGTATCAGACCATAATATTCTCAGGGTTCTGTTGGATAATGTGGAGATTCCTGTGAGGACAGATTAGTATTGTACCCAAATCACTCCGTTTCTTAATAGAGTCTCCTCTCTATTAAGAGAGAGACTCCTTTCAAAGAATTTTGTCACAAAATTTGTAACTATCCTGACTGTGGCAAACCTGTCTTTTAGTAGATTGTGTACAAAGTTGTATGCAGTCTCTACTAGAATCTGTGTTTAATTTAACACTGTATTTTCTGAATACTGGAGCTGGATGTCTAGTACAAATGTTGACATACTATAATAAACAAAACAGCTCTGGTGTAATGTAAAAAAATATTAATAGAAAAAAACATCCAGACAGTTGATTTTTTATTAATTTTTTTTTTAAATATCAGATGCTAGAATAAATTATTTGGGACTATAGAGATTTATAGTTCAAGAGCTGCTAGTGCAATATGAAATGTTAACTTTATAACTGTTCCTTGTAAGCAAAAGACCGGTCCTGGTGATGAATGCGAAGACTGGAGAAAACTGATCCTTGAGAATGAAGATGTTATTTCTCTTAGCAAGAAAGCTAAAACCATTGAACATGTAGAAGATTTCTGTTTTTCTGAGTAAGTATAAACTTAGAAATACACAGTGTGTATGCTCTGAGTACGTAATTGTATTGTGCTTTTGGCTTCACACAACCACATCGCACTTTGTTTCAAAAAGTAACCATGACCTCCCAAATGTTCTTAATGGGCATGTGCTTTTGATGAGATCACTTGCACTTCATTGGAGCTAACTGATCCTTCTTAAATGACCTTTTCCAGGTGCCACAGAATTTTTTAGCTACCCTGGTGAGTTAAACACATAAATACATGTAAACTGCAACAACATCATACATTTGTGCTTAAACTGGAACGATTTCCAGATAAAATGTTGTGCTTGTTTGAAGGCAATCACTTGAATGTTGTAAGTGCAATCCTGTTGCCATAACTGTTTTTCAGAACTAGTACTAAATCAGATGAAAGGTTTCACAGTCTCTTTTCTTTATGTGTGATTTTTCCTAAGATGTGGTATTGACTGATGGCTGGCTCAGAAATGAGTGCCTAGCGCTAAGATTTCACACTTCGTAGAAGTGAGCTTTATACGTGAGTCAGGACAGGCCAGGAGTTTCTACTTTCAAACATAAAATCCCAAAACACACAAGGCAGAATGGTAAGATTAATAAAGCTAGACATTTTTCCAAAAGAACTTAAAACTTTCTGAGCGAGTCAATTATTGTGTTTCTGACTGTTTACATGTTCTGCCTAGATTCTGTTAGTTTTTTGCTTAACTTTTGTAACTTCTGTGAAGTAACCATTAAACATTTATTTTGAAAGAATAAACAACTGAGTAGCGGTATAATATACACAGTGCAAACCTAAAATGAATGGCTTTGGAACAAAGTGCATCCATCAAAGGGAGAATACTGTGTCTACAACAAGCTGGATTGAAAAAAGGCAAATGGCTGAAAAATAAATAGTGAACACCTGGGCTGAATAAATTAACCAGCTGGTTGGCAATTTTTCATTTGACCTAGCTGAAGGGGTTGCTGTTACAAGGCATTAATAAGACACATTCATTTTAAGGTATTCCTTTGTTAGTGCCATTAATTGATGAATGGTGCGAGATAATATTCTAAATTTACACAACAATTTGTCTGCAGAGGTATTATTTTTTTTTCCTGAATTAGAAGAAGAATTGTCTGTGCAGAAGTTCAATTTGAGTCATTTTGGTAGACGGTTCTTGCATTATTCAGGACTCCTGTTGTACAGGAAGGATGTCATGAGTTTAGGTTATATACAGTTTCTAGGCTTTCATTGCAAATGTGTAGAGCTGCAAATCACACAGAGTTGCATACTTGTTAATAGGAATTGAATAGAGATTTAAAAATATGTAAAATAGCATTTCTGTTTCCCTGCTTTTCAGTGGAAAAAATAGAATGCGTCATTAATCCAAATTTAATTTCTATTAAAATACATTAAGTATGTTTAAAATGAATCTGAGCTGTACACCGAGGAAGGTACAAAAAAAACTTTCCTTCTGAAATTTTGTGTTATAAAAAGCTTTAGGGTGGGTTACATAAAAGCTTCATTCTTAGTTATTGCATTAATGGCAACAGCTTTTGCAGTTTCCACAAGCTCCATGTTCCAAATTCGTAAATAGAACCCCCAAATTTAATCTACTTTTATTTGTATTTTTGGTAGAGGTTATTTTTTCATTAAATGCTTGACCCAGTAGTTATCTTTCTTTTATATAGTTATTTGATGCTGGCAATATGAAGCATAAAGACACAATTCATGTACAGAAACAGACTTCTTTCATTAGTGCTTCCTTACACCGGTTCCTGTCTTTCCCATGGCAATATTTTACGCCGTTGATGAATAAGTGCTTCCTGGTGACTGTGCTCAAGCCAAGGGATTTTGTCCAAACTCCTATTTTCATGAACCCCTGTGAGCATCCTGAGCTCATAAGAGAGGACTAACTTTTAAAGGATACAAGGGGTTTATTCCTTCTTTTTACAAAAATCTTCTTCCATTCATAAGGCCATAGATGTACGAGGGAGCATTTTATACGAGCGCTTGATATTTCCTTGCTGCTCAGTAAAGTTTAACCATCCTGCTAGTTATTGAAATTTTGTACTGAACGTTTGCGGGGCACCTTTAAAATCGTTGTTCATTAGTTTTCAGCCAAGATTAAATTGTTTAGTCAGTGCATTAATGGCTTGTAGTATTAAGATAAAAAAGATAGTGTGAAGTTATGGCTGAACTCCTTTCACTTCGGGTGACATTGATTTGATTCATCCCAGTTGGTAGTATAAACTCCAACTCAGAGTTCAAAAGTGTGTGTTCTGAGGTAGATGTCATTGAAGTGCAGGATAAAAAGAAAAGATGAAATGAAGGATAGACGTCTGCTTCATAAGAGGAATTTTAAAGAATTATGTTGTGCAAAGGGAAATGGACTGTACAGGGTAAATGTTGTGTGGTAATGTCCCTCCTCCTGACCAGCTACGCACTAGTTTGCGACACCTGCATGAAAATGACATTGCTTCAGGAGACAACTTGATTCTCTGTTGCTCTGCTTGATCAACTACTCAGAGTGTATGTTCTGAGTAGAAAAGCTAATCTGAAAGTTTTCCTTTGTGTTACGGTCGTTGTGGCTTCTCTTACAGGCTTACTGAGAGAATAACTCCAAAGTAGCCTCAGTCATATAAAGATCTTCTGTTTTCTTCAGTGAGTTTGGGTTTTAGAATGTCTGAGTGCAGTGACTTTAATGCATTTTTGCATTTGAATTTCAAAGGTGTATTTTTTTAATCCATAGGAAAAAAATCTAATCAAATTCTTCTACTGTTTCTTCTTAAAAAGATATTTATTTATGTTAATGTAGCTGTGCATTGGGTTTCACTATGAGAAATTTGAGTTTTAAGTTCATTTCATCTGTCCCTGTAAAATAAGAACCCAAATATTTGTGTGGCCTTTGTTTAGCTTTTTCTACTTCTTTCGTCGTCAGTACAAATACTCCTCTTGAATTACAGCCTCGGAGTCAAAGAACCAAAATTCTTTATTGGGCATTTCACTTGATTTGGCCAGGATAAAGAAATTCTAATGCTTTTCATCTGAGTGCTTGCGTTTTCTGTTCTTCTTATTGTTTTCCTGCTCTTCTTATTGTGCTTTTAATCAGTCAGGATTCAGCTGAAGGTGTTGAAGAAGCTGGTTCATTGTCGAAACTGCCCATGTTTGGAGACACTGGTGCTGAGGAGCTTGCTAAGAAATCAGCAAAAGAGACTCCCCCAGCAGAGATTGCCTTGCCAGAGGAACCAGCAAAGGCTGCAGGAGCTGAGCCAGCAAGTGCAGTGGAAGGGAACAATACAGAAACAACCTCTGAGAGTGAAAGTTCTCATGGCGCGGCCTCAGGCCAGTCTGCTCTGGAATTGGGAAAAACTGAAGCTGCACTGTCAGAAGTTTCTGCCCAAGAGCCAAAGAAAATCACCTATTCCCAAATTGTTAGAGAAGGCAGAAGGTTTAATATTGATTTAGTTTCCAAGGTAGGAATTGAATGACTCTTTGTGTAAGTACATTGACGTGGCATAAAATGATTTAATTTTGTGAAAACCTTTATTGTTGAAGGGGGCTGAGACTTTGAGGCAAAAAAGACACTTTTGAGAAGTAAGCAAGGATTAGTGCCCTTAAATGGGCTATTTCATATGTGTTCTGGTAGTGTCTGTCTATAACCGAAGACCATAAAATGTAGCTCAAGAACTATGTCCACTAACTCCCTAACATTCAGCAGGTAAGTAGTACTTGGAAAACTACTCTTTTTAAATAGTACCATTAAAAACACTCATTTTTTAATAAGGAAAATCAGTCTACATGCAAATCTTACATGCTTTCAAAATGAAAAATGGTTGTCCAATTGGAGTGTTTCCTGGGGTTTAGATTTTGTTGTGAAGCTCTTGTTGTCTCTGTATTGAGAGTAAATCACTGATATATAATAAATTTTATTGAAAAGAAAAAAACAACTGCAGTTAATCCATAAGCTGACTGAGATGGGTCACTATTGCGTTAAATTCCTATTTAGTCTGATGTACTTGTCAGAGTTTAAACTCTACAGTAGCAAATTCAAGTTAAGTGGAAGTTTTTCCAGAGTTTTGTACTTTAGACTAGATGAGTGCTCTGCAGTGGAAAGTTTTTAACAGCTGAATGCTTTATTTTTTGTATTTTGCTTGAGAAGATATTTCATGAGGCTGAGAAACCCCCTACCCTTTTTTTTTTCAATAGTTCACTAAATGCTTTGCAGAGACACTACAAAATGCTTTATTTCAGATGTTGTCTTCATGTTGCTAATGCCGATGCCTCTTTCATGATGGCATTGGCATGATGTCATTTTAATGGGAGTCAGAGAGTGGGTAGAAAATGTGGTGGTACGGTTTCATTTGTATTGTTTGCATGGCTGCCTCAGTTGATGCTGTTTTAGCATGCTTGATGCTTTCTTCGGATTGTATTCATTGTTTGCTCTTGTAAGTAGTTACAGAACACACCGTACACATGAAAGCCACTGGGGTCACTTTTCGTTTGGTGTAAACACCGTCTCTTTACTCACAGCTTTTGTTTTTCCTTCCCTGTGCAGTTGCTTTACTCCAGAGGTCTGTTAATTGACCTTCTGATCAAATCCAACGTTAGCAGATACGCGGAGTTCAAAAATGCCACGCGAATTCTTGCCTTCCGAGAAGGAAAAGTAGAGCAGGTATCGTAAAATACTGTATCGCATCTGTACTTTCTTTTTAAAGTCAACAAACTGCTTTGGTGAGAGTTTTGTAACAGGAAGCCTGTATTTTTCCTCCTGTTTCTGATTTTTACTGATTTTATTTTCTGGAATGAACAGGTGTCAGTATGTGCTATAGATAATTATTTTTTTTAAAACAGCTTAAAAAATAGAATGTGCAGCCCAGTAAAAATATTGATTTAAATCTTTGCCTCATGTTAAATTTTAGGCCATGATTGACTTGTCAGTTAAGAATTAAAGATTCACAGGCTTTAGGTTGATTTGTCTCTCCACTACTTCCAAGAGAAGTCATCAGTGGGATAAAGGCAACAGGAGATTTTAACAAAATTAATTAGCACAAACTCTTCTGATTAACCCTCCAGTCAGACACACAAATGAAATTGAAGGGGAAGAGGATGAAAAATATTTTTATTGTGGAAAATTGGTAACTGTTATTTTAGTTATAATAGAAAATAATGCAAAGAAGTGTATAAATAAGAATCTATAATAGCAAATAATTTCGTTAAGCTATCAGAGTACAGTCTTCCTTGCTGCTTTTCACAGCCAGAGTATGGAAAGTATCTGAAATTATTAAAAAATATTTTCCAGGTTCCTTGTTCTAGAGCAGATGTCTTCAACAGCAAACAGCTCACCATGGTGGAAAAGCGAATGCTAATGAAATTCCTGACCTTTTGTTTGGACTATGAGCAACACCCCGAGGAATACCAAGGTAGTGTTTCATTGAGCAGAACTCCTTAGGAGTTCATTCAGCTAGGCACAATTTTGGTGGCTCTCCTGTGTTTTCACGCAGTTTATTTTTATGGATTTATTTTCAGCTTTGGCTTTGACCTTTTTGTGTCCTTTTCATTTCAACATTAAATTCTTCCACTGAAGCACTTGCTCTTCTAATTCTCACATCATTTATTATTTACATTTAACTGTATGTTACAGCAGGGTTTCAAAATGTTTTTTTATAATTTTTAGGTGCTTCTTCCCCTCCTCACAGGGATTTTCTTTTTGATCTGGTGTGATGTATCTGATTTCTCTTTTCTAGTTTTTCTTCCATGTAAATATTTGCAATAAGTTGCCACAAAATCAGAAATTGAGAAAATGGGCTTTTTAAACTTTGAAAATAGACATAATTTACTTTGTAGTTGTAGAGGGCAAGTTCAAAGTGCCTTTATCAACCAGTGGTTTATTTAGACTAGAGAGTATCTGAATAGATTTGATCCATAATGTGTGAAGAATAATGAGCATCAGGTTAAAGAGGAAAATTAGCTAACAGAAGGAAGGTGCTCTGGGTTTAGGCACCCCAGGGTACAAAGAATGAAGCGATGCTCTCAGTGCTTGGAGTCAAAACATAATCTGAGGCAAGAAAAATCTGTCAAAATGGAATAATGAGGAAAGAAGAGGAATAAACTATTGATAGAAGTTCCATATCATTGCTTTTCTAGCTTGATAGTAGCTTGGCTGTGCAGTATTTTTTCGTATCTAGCAGTAAAAAGGAATAATTGTTATGATACTGGTTTGATTACTTGTACAAGAACCTTGGATTAGGTACAAACAGTAGGGAAAATTCTTTTAAGCGTATGCAGGAGACAGTTGGTCAATATTGTGAATGATTTGGTAAGATAAGGATGAAGAGCGTCTATAATGAACTCCAGAAAATGTTGAAGTAAGTAGAGGGAAAACTCTTCAGGCTTTAAGTGGTTTATAGATTACAGGTAATTTCAGGTTTGCTACTGCTCGAAGAAATGGAGGTGTTCACAGTGAGGAGTTCACAGTATTTAGAAAAATTATTAAGTAAAAAAAGAACATGCCCCATCAATTTTAAAAGTTATCTATTGATTCATATGACGTTAGATTTCTTTTACTTCCAGAATTAGTTAAGCAGGTTTTGTTCCTACGTTTTAAAACAGCCCAGGAAGTAATTGGGAATGTTTTGAGTCAGCTTAGTCCAACGCCAAGACTTCAGAAGTTTAAAATTGCTGTTAATGAGGATCATTCCTTGGAGGAAGATTTTAAGTAGGGAATGTTTATGATAGTAAAGCATTTTTTAAACCTTTTTTCTGTAAATTTTGGACTTAGGTTGATGTGAGGAAAAAACTTGCCAATTTTTTCGGAGTGATGAAATGGGAACCCCTCTTATTTTATGACTTGCTGCACGGCTGTATGAAGATACACTTATAATAAAAGAGCAGTTGAGTCTTGAGGAGGATATATAATTGTATCTAGTGTAGCCCCCCAAGGGTCAGTACTGGGACCAGTCCTATACAATCTCTTCATTAATGACTTGGATGAGGGATTAGGGTGCACTGTCAGCAAGTTTGCTGATGACACAAAGCTGGGTGGTGTTGCTGACACCCCAGCAGCTGCCATTCAGCGAGATCTGGACAGGCTGGAGAGCTGGGCAGAGAGAAATTTGATGAAGTATAACAAGGGTAAGTGTAGAGTCTTGCATGTGGGCAAGAACAACCCCAGGTACCAGTATAGGCTGGGGACTGACCTGTTGGAGAGCAGTGCAGCAGAAAGGGACCTGGGGGTCCTGGTGGACAGCAGGATGACCATGAGCCAGCAATGTGCTCTTGTGGCCAAGAGGGCCAACATCATCCTGGGGTGTATGAGAATGGGGGTGGTTAGCAGATCGAGAGAGGTTCTTCTCCCCCTCTGCTCTGCCCACATCTGGAGTACTGTGTCCAGTTCTGGGCTCCTCAGTTCAAGAGGGTTGTGGAGCTGCTGGAGAGAGGGCAACGTAGGGCAACGTACGTTCAGCGTAGGGCAACGAAGATGATGAAGGAAGTGGAACACCTCACTTATGAGGAAAGGCTGGATCTCTTTAGCTTGCAGAAGAGGAGAGTGAGGGGTGACCTCATTAATGTCTATAAATATGTGAACGGTGGGTGTCAGGAGGATGGAGCTGGGCTGTTCTCAGTGTCGTCTAGTGATAGGACAAGAGGCAATGGTTGTAAGCTGAATGTAGGAGGTTCCATATAAATATCAGAAGGAACTTCATAGTGATAGTGACAGAGCAGTGGAACAGGCTGCCCAGGGGGGTTGTGGAGTCTCCTTCACTGGAGACATTTAAGACCCGCCTGGATGTGTTCCTGTGTGACTTGGTGTAGGTGATCCTGCTGTGTCAGGGGGATTGGGCTAGATGATCTTTCGAGGTCCCTTCCATCCCTAATGATTTTATGATTGTGTTTCATAGCTTGGTAGTAGTAGTCTGAGCACAGATGGAAATGTTTCTTAATTACCTATGAAGTTATCCATGACTGAAATAAGCTTAAGAGCTGTTTCTGAATAGTATGGAAGTGTTCTCTTGCTTAAGTCCAGGCTTTTCTTGTGAAAAAGCAATCATTTAGTTATTCTGATAATTAAAGATTTTCAGCGGTATATTGGGGACATGCAACACTAGGGTTAAACGTTCCTGAAAGACTTGTTTTTCCTTTAATTTCAAAATGTGCCAGCAATAATATAAAGAGGAGCTGTGCTTCCTCATCCCAGTTGTTTGTGGCTCATCCATACACACTTGGTGTGAGCAAGTCGACAGGTGGAAATAAGTGTTGTGCCTTCTCATTTTTTGGATTAAGACGCTGTGCAAAAAGCTTCCCTGCATGTAAGTAGATATTTTGTAAGTATCAATGTGGAGTCAGCAGTGCTGTTCTTGAATGGGAGTAATTAAAATACAATATTTTGGGCAATTTGCACAAAACAGTGACCCGAGGCAGTGCATCTCATTTTTGTCCACCCTTACTCGCTCTACTCTGAGAAATGTGTTTACGTCAAGTCTAACCTGACGACTGGTTGCTTTCTAGACTGTGGGAGACCCGTGCAACGGGTTAGTGTGATCTTGAAATACTGTAATGGAGCAAGATTCAGAGACAGCTCACTTAATACAAGTAAATGCTTTCACTTCTCTTGACTGGGATTGTCCATTTCAGCAAGATGTTTGTTGAGCAACTCAATTGCTTTTGTTTATGTAACTAGAGGAGCGCTTGTTTACGTTGAAAAATACAAGGAAATGCAGATGTTATTTTGTGTCCTTTACCTACGTGTGCTTTTCCCCCAGACTACGAAAACCACGCGTTTGCTCACTTCTTAAGTACACGCAAGTTAACGGCCAGCTTGCAGCACTTCATTCTTCACTCCATCGCAATGGTTTCAGAGACTAGCAGCACCCTCAGAGGTCTTCAGTCAACAAAAAAATTTCTTCAGTGCCTTGGCCGCTATGGCAATACACCTTTTCTTTTTCCTCTCTACGGTCAGGGAGAGATCCCACAGTGCTTCTGCAGGTAAACTTCACTGTTGTGATACGTATCTTCTGAAAACGAAATCGTTGGTAAACTAATGCCAGTAGATACCGTTCAATAGGAATGATCTCACCAACAACTTCATGTTACTTTGTTTTGCTTTACATTTTCATTGGCTAAATGAGAAAAGCAACATCCGCCTCAGCCTCTTTACTTGAACTGTGGCCACTGATAATGTCATCTCTAGTGTCGCTCCCAGGATGGCAGTTCTAGCGCAGGAGTAACTCGTGGATGCTTTTGGGGGACCATGGGACCGTCAAGTACACATGGGCAGAGGGTGGGCGGCTTTAATTTTCAGTTATTTCCCACAGTTCAGCTGGCTTTTAAAAGGCTGAGGTTGTTTTTTTTAATCTTTTCTTTTGCTGGCAAGCAGCCTTTCCATCTGCTCTCTGTGGGTTTTTAATGTAGTAACCTGTAGGTCTGAAGTAAACATTAACTCTATTTAAAAAAAGCAGTGTTGCGTGGTGAGGGCATTTTGTTGTCTCGGTGATCTATTTGTGCATCATTCATTTAAATATCAGTACACAGTCTTACCTACTTGTTTCTTTGGTGGGGCACAAGCTCTGCTTTGGATGTGTTTGCTGTTACGAAGTTCTGGTCCACACGTGGCCTGCTGTTGGAGGTCATGTTCCGGTCTTGTCTATAGGATAAACCTGGTTTTCTGCTTAATAGTACTAAGGTATTGGTACAAGAATAGCCGTAGCAGCTTGAGCCCATTTGGCAGTCTAGAGGATGGGTTCAGTTATAGGCTGATAGAAATATTCTGAACTAATGACAGTATTGCAGAAAGTGCCCATAAAGGTACATTCAGATGCCTTGGTAAAAACTACGTGTAGTAGCTAAGCTTGAAATCAGAATTTTACTTAGCTTTTTGTTCCACTGCAGGTCCTTCTCAGTATGATATCCTTGCAAACCCTTTGGCTTTATTTTATTTTATCAGCAGCACAAAGAATATTCTGATCTGTAACAGCAATATACTTCAAGAGTTGGCAATAATAGTTTCTAGAAATCTAAGAAATCTTCTCTTTAGGAATCTAGATATCAGTATTCAGATATCAGAAAATCTTTGCATGATCACAGGAATTCTTCAGGCAGCCTGGACTTTTCTGTCTGTCCGTTTGTTACATTGATTTATCTATATGCTTATATTTTTATTCATATGTTTACATATAAAAATTGATTTATTGGCAACCTGCATTTTAGGGGTTTTTTGCTAAATTGTAAGTCTTACACTAAGGACAGCATCTTGATAGTTAAAGCAAATTACTCTGTCAAAGTAAGTAGTAATTACACTTTTAAAAGGTTTGTATTGGAAACATTCTAATATAAATTAAAGTCCAGATATCTGTCTTGGGTTTTAAGGGAACAAGTTAAGAGCCAATCACTATTTTTTTGGAGATTAATCACTATTTTTTTGGATATTAATCACAGTTTTCCTGTGTCATCTGCCTTGGCTGTTATGTCTTGCTGAAATGGAGCAGCATGCGAAGAATAGGGTTGAGCCTATATAGCAAAGCGGTAGCACCACGGTCTATACATCATACCCTACAGCTTTTATCACTGGGTTATCAGAGTGAGGTGTCACCTGTTCTGTGATTTCTAACCACCCTTCCTTATTCTGTTTTAATGTAAACCTCTTAAGCGTTTCTTGCCGCCAGTTACACTGTGTGTTCTCATCAAGGCTACTGTTATAAATGGTGCGCATGCATATTTATGTGAATGAGTCAAAGACATTTGTAAGTCACATCCTTGCATTCTAAATGAATCCTGCATAAACAGTACAACGTTTTATAACTGCTGACGACACTCGAGTGAGTGAAAGCGGTGTTAGTTCTTTATTGGTTTAAACAGGTATGGTTTAGGAGAGAAAATTAAACTTTTGTGTCACTGGAATGTAGCTCCCAGCATGTTGAGATGCAGGTGTGAGATTTCTGTCCCCATAAATTGGATTCGTGGTACGAGGAAGGTCACTGGAAGCCTCGTGCTGCTCTGAGTTGACAAGCAGCAAAACTACTGGCCTGTTAAGCACCTTCCTTTGGTTCAAACTTGGTATGAAACCATTATGGCTTTTCCTTTCTAACAAAACAGTTCTAGTATTATGCTTATTAAAAATAAATACAGTGATACCCCATTTTTTGAGAGACATCAAAGCAAGCGTTTATGTTTAACATGGTTAAGTAAAGCACCAAAACTTCAGCAGCTGGGGAAGTCGGAGTGTGTTTTGCAGTTTGCTGCAGATGTGTGACATCACTTCCCCCTTTTTGAACTGTATCACTAAAGACAAAGTACAATTCGTCATCGCTTTAAACCATAAAGTTTCAGTGATATAACATGTAGAATCTTTACTTTGCATCTTGAGGGGTTTTTTCTATTTTTAGACAACACTAAGAGCCACCCCAAATGCTTTCTGGTTTGGGAGATTGACATTAAAATTGTCATAATCCAAATTTTCCCTTGTAGTCAGAAAAAAACTCCTGTTTAAATAAAAAAATCTGAAATAGTCAAATGAGAACATATGCTCTTGTATGAGTACATTCTGTCTTGTATATTTCTTTTTTGTACCTTGAATCTTATTTTTCCAGTTTTTTTCAGGTGGAAAAACTTGTTGGTTTTTTTGAGAAGTAGTAGCTGAGATTTTTCCCATTGGAAGCTTGAGAGGGAATTGGATTCTGCACATTGTCATCTCATAAAAGTTCTAGGGGGTGACCACCTCGTGTCTTTTTTTTTTTTTTTCCCTTGGTTAGGAGTCAATAAGAAATTGATAGATGCACTCAAGGTTATAGGTGTTGAGGTAGTAGAATGCTGCATTTCCTACAACTTTGAACCTTCACTCTCGGTGTGGATCTGGTGAGCAGCATAACCTTTAGTTGGTCGTTCTAATAGATTCCAGCTGAAATGAGTCATCCTGCCGTGGCACTTGGTGCCATGGTCTAGCCTTGAGCTCTGTGGTGACAGGTTGGACTTGATGATCTATGAGGTCTCTTCCAACCTTGGTGATACTGTGATACTTCTGTGCCAGTGCTGGTAATTCTGTGATGAAGGAAAGATCTGATTAAGATTGTTCATCTCTTTCAATCTCCAGATTTGCAGGAAGATCAAGAGCCTAGGCTGAGATGTGATGAATTGTGTACTGGATTTGGAAGGGCTCTTGTATATATTTCAAAAATGAATAATCAGGTTTTACCCTTAGATCTGAGCCATTATCTACGACAGATGTCAAAGCTTCAGAGTTAGTCACAGATACTCCAACATTTCCATTTACATCCCTGTTCCGATACCTAGGAAGGCTTTAATATTCTGAAATCTAGACTTCAGGAATCGCGCCTGTAGTAAGAGTTTAGAGTTGTTGCATTAAATGTGCTGTGTAGTGTCTTATTCTATTCATTCATATCTATATGTGAGTATTGCATGTCAAGACGCGAGCAGTTGGCGTAACTTGTCTGTATGCGAATTGTTTTGGCATATTAATGAGAAAGTTAAGCAATGTTAATTCCTTTCGACAGTCAGACAGGACAGATTCGAGTCGTCGTGCATGTGCAGTTCCACGCAAGTGTGAAAGAGTCACCGGTGGTTGAAAACCCGCTGGCTGTATCCGAGTCCTTCATTTCAAACCACAGAATTTTCATAGCTGTGTGTCTCTTCTCACTTAGGATCGCTCCATTTCTTCAGACTTGAAAGGTTGCAACTTTTTAGTATTACCTGGTTTGTACTAAAATATTGAATAGGAAGAGTAGCTGCATTGGTGCTTTCTGAACTGTTTTCACTTGCATTACCGTGAAATAATTAAGCTTTGGATGTAGTTTAACTTTTAAAGCCAAATTTGATAGATTTCTCTTCACTTTGCAGGAGATTAATGCGTAACAAGCAAACGTAGTTAGCATGATGGTAGGATCAGTTGTTTGTTTTTCCCTTTAAAGAGAAACTCTTGGGATAAACATCAGGGAAGTGAAATAATCCATCATTCTGAAACCTGTTTCACTAGTGATGGATGGATAGATTGGTAAAGTAACTCAATAATCTTCATTTTTTTCAGGTTATTCACAGATCAGTGAGCATTGTTGTTAATAAACCTATGGAATGCTTTTGTGTCCTTGCCCACATTATTTCTCAGAATTTGACAGGAAGACTTCTAATTTGGAAATAACCTTTGTCACAAAATGCAGTCTGAGTATATGAAACTTGGAAAACACCTTCTGATTTTAGGTTTTATCTTTCTTCTCAGTGAGATGTTTGTCAATTCTTTGAAATATTCTTTCCAAACATGGGAGCTGTTCTACTCATTCTTATTTTACTGCTTAAAAATAGTGTGTTCTTCACAAGTTTAGACCTTGTTAAGGTCTCGAACTATCTGAATATATTGCTTGGGATGCTCTGAATCATATGAATATTGTCTAACTACATTGATTTCAGATCCTTTGGGAAGGTTTTCGGTCAAGACATTGTATTATAGGGGTTGGAATATACCCATTGGTTTAGGAAATACAAATTTAACATATTAAGAAATGCTGAAGATAACTTGTATTGACCTGCTGTCATTCTTACTTTATTTTACAAACGTATTTGGAAATTAAAAGGGTACGTATGGGATAATGAGATTATCCAGTAAGTATTTACTTCACTGATTAAAGCAATGATGAATTAGGACTCAGACATATGAATATGTTATAATGCTATCAGAAGATCTATGGAAATGAGATGAATGTTTATCTCTGGAGCGAATCTGTTATGTGTAGCGTGTATGATGCCAGTGTAGTTTAGCAGAGTTTAGTTTCATTAAACTAATTCAGGGAATGGTAGCTGCCCAACCATTGCTGCATTAGTAAAATAGTCCTCATATTTCATGGATGGTTAAGATAATAACTTGAATTTTTGCCTCTTCTCTGGAGACAGGGAGCATATAAATGGATTTTATGGTTGGTGTGATGCTTGGTGACTGGTTTCTAGTTACTTGTTTTTGTGTCTGTACCTGAGGGTACTGACCTTCCAAGATCCTCTATGAGGGCAAAACTGCTGTGTAACTGCAGATGAAGGGTCTTGTGTGAGAAACAGCTTCTCTTATAAAGTCTTAGAGCCGGGCAGGTCTCATACTTGGACCTTCCACAGAGATTAGTCTTCAGTGTGCATGTATAGTTAACTACCATCACAGCACTGCAGAGACCAGAGACTTCTTTTTTCCTTTTAATAAGCCAGTGTTAAGCAGCTTCTTGTAAATGAGTCTTTGGGTTGATTTGGTAAACTAAATGAAACATATTGTTCTTTGTAAATGCTTTCTTGAAGAAGGCTAAACCCCAGACTGTTTATTTTAAAAAACCTCAACAAACAAACAAACGCCCACAAAATACTCCTGCTGGGAAGAGCGCTTGTATTCAAGAGAGCAGATCTGCAGTTTGGCACAAATCAGACATCTCTTTTTAAAACAAATAATTTTATTTGATCAAGAAACCTGTTAACTCTGGAGTTATCTGGTCCCCGAGAGTTTATGGACAAACTTGGGTTTTATTTCTTTCATGAGCATGGCTAGATCTCCTTCCTGTACAGACACTATTTCCAGCTGCTCCGAGCCACGGGATGTTACACTTAATTGTTTTCTCATAAGCCAGGAAATAAGATTAGTCTGACAGAAGAGACTTCGCTTTCAAAATCCACGTGTGCTGAACGCCTGTCTGTTGTCGTGCAGAAGTCCTTTTATTTCCTGTTGTTCTTAAGGAGATCACATCCCTGCATTAGTGGCTCCTGAAATTGTGCAACTTCAGTATTTCTTAACTGGAGAAGGTTACTTAACTGCTGGTTGATAGCTAAGCAGGAACTTTCTGGCAGGTTTCTTTTTCTAATTGGATTTGTAAACCAGGCTGGTTCAATGACCTTTCAGGACTGGTTTTTTTTTTAATTCTGTACGAATGCTGAAAAGTTAAGATGATGTGATTCTTGGTTTACTTACCTCAGCATTTATTGTCACACATTACCCTTTCCTGGAGCTCCCCAAATTCCAGGAGAGCTCTCTTTAGCATCAGTGATTATCTTTATTATTTAATCATTTATTATCTTATTTTTATTTGTCTTTTGCTCATACCGAGATTTGACTTTTTATGGTAACTCTATGTTGGGAAAATTGTGGGGTTTTTTTAACTGTGGCTGTTTGTTTTATTTGACTTTGTTCTCCTTTTTAGTGTTTTTAGACCGTAAAACAGTGTTGCACGGAATGCTGAAGGTCTTGGGACCTTTCAGAAAACACAGAGTTTAACATAAGAACAAGGTCACGGTTTTCTCTGTATGTACAGTTAAACTTGGCATGTTTTCCTTTGATGTTTCTCAAAGCTTGCTGTGCTGTATGTGCAATATTCATCTTTAAGGGGAGAAGTAAATAGTGTTTTCTTTAGAGGACTGTACAACTGTGGAGACAAGAAGTTAATTTTTTAGTCTTTAATAATAACTTCTGGAAAGTAGAAGCCCATATGCTAGATATAAAAAGTTTGTTATGAAACTATGTGATATGATTTTCCAATTCTCTTACGTAGTTTCAGAATAAACTAGGGGTGAGTATGTAATTTAGGGATGTTTATGGTGTCTCTGCACTGGAAATCAAGATGTCAGCTGGACAGACATGCTATTTTTGTTCAGTTAATATCAGAGAGCATTACATCCAAGCAGTAAAGTCCTCTTGTAGCAACAGATGCAGCAACCCTGAAGCCTATTTTCTCCCTTGTTACATTAGTGTTTAATTAAAGAAAACAACTAGTTGGAGGCAGTTACTTTCTGTGAAATGTAATGAAGATTTATTTTGGAAATGACCTTCGCTGTATTAGCCGAATAAGTAATCAGTAAAATTAATAGAATAATCAAATTATATACAAACTCATAAATCATCACTAATATGCTGTCAAAAAACCCAACTTCTAATATGTCTTATTGTTTCACAGCTGTATTAAAAATTACAACTGCAGATTCTTGCCTTGATGGAAACCGAAATGGCATTTACAGTCTGCGTATGATGGAGAGCTACCAGGCCAAAAATTCTCACAACTGTTAATTTAGCTTTAATATGATTTGATGTCACCAGGGCAAAGTTGAAGCTGAGTACAGGGTTGTTGCTATCTTTCAGCAAAACTTGAATTATTGGCATAGGCAGTCACCAGTTAATTAGAGTAATCTCAGTTAAATGTCTGTCATTTAGGGTTAATGGTATCAAAGAGTTGCCTTGTACTTGAAGTACAGTCAAGTCATCTTGAATAGCCTATTGTATGAAGGTAATGTTAGCACAATGATTTTACTTTGCCATAAATTATTGGGATGCCATTGAGTTTAATATTTCAATTTTTGTATTTAAATAGTTTTGCCACGTTCTTCCTAATTGTGTCATTTTTCATGCTAGGCTTGTTTTAATAGGTATTTTGGCTCTTCGTAATTGTTTAACACAACAGGATTAAAATTCCTTTACGTTTTCTCTTAAATAGAGAAGTCTTCCACTGGCTTCCTATGAAAATGGGTCATGCCCTCTTCCACTGGATACCTAGTCACTCTTCAAAAGAAGTTTTTCCCATTTTGGAGCAACCAATCAGCACTGTTCTTTCAAGCACACTAGAAACCATAAGTGCAAACATCAAAGAGTCTTTGACTGTGGTTGAAGTCAAAGGAGAAATATAATTTATGTTTTTTAAGAAAGGAATTTTAATTCTAGATAAGGTAATAGTACTATTCTTACATACAACTTACTTCTTAAGTTGATCTGAGATGCTAATGCATGCTTTGCCAGGCAAAAAGCATTTGCTGCAGCGTTAGAGGATTAGGGATTAGAAGGGACCTCGAAAGATCATCCAGTCCAATCCCCCTGACACAGCAGGATCACCTAGACCAAGTCACACAGGAACACATCCAGGCAGGTCTTAAACATCTCCACAGAAGGAGACTCCACAACCGCCCTGGGCAGCCTGTTCCAGTGCCCTGTCACCCTCACTGGGAAGAAGTTCCTTCTCAGATTTATGTGGAACCTCCTATGTTCCAGCACACACCCATTGCCCCTTGTCCTATCACTAGATGACACTGAGGAGAGCCTGGCTCCAACCTCCTGACACCCACCCTTCACATATTTCTAGACATTAACGAGGCCACCCCTCACTCTCCTCCAAGCTAAAGAGATCCAGCTCCCTCGGCCTCTCCTCAGAAGGGAGATGTTCCACTCCCTTCGTCATCTGCATTGCGCTGTGCTGGTCAATCTCCAGCAGCTCTCTCTTTACGTGAGAGAGCAACTGAAATGTATTGAGTTCTGTCCAGGGGGGACAAATTGAGAGTTGAGAGTTTATGGGTGCAGATTAAGGGGAAGGCTGGCAAGGGTGACACTGTTGTGGGTTTCTATTACAGGCCACCAGATCAGAATTATCTCACAGCTACAGGCCCTGGTTTTCATGGGGGTTTTAACTACCCTGATATTTAACTAAAGACTTATTCAGCCAGCCGTCCACAGTCCAGGAAGTTCCTCCAGTGCATTGCTGACAATTTCCTGATGCAAATAGGGGCGAGGAGCCCTGCTGCATCTTGTACTCACCAACAAGGAGGTTCGGTTGAAGCAGTTAAGGTTGAGGGCAGCCTTGGGTGCAGTGATCATGAGATGATGGCGTTCAGGGTCTCATGTGGTAGGAACAGAGTGCCTAGTAGAATCACAATGCTGGACTTCAGGAGGGCCAACTTGGGCCTTTTCAAGCAATTGCCAGGAGAAATCCCATGGGTCAGGTAAAGGGGCCCAAGATAGCTGGCAANGAATTATCTCACAGCTACAGGCCCTGGTTTTCATGGGGGTTTTAACTACCCTGATATTTAACTAAAGACTTATTCAGCCAGCCGTCCACAGTCCAGGAAGTTCCTCCAGTGCATTGCTGACAATTTCCTGATGCAAATAGGGGCGAGGAGCCCTGCTGCATCTTGTACTCACCAACAAGGAGGTTCGGTTGAAGCAGTTAAGGTTGAGGGCAGCCTTGGGTGCAGTGATCATGAGATTATGGAGTTCAGGGTCTCATGTGGTAGGAACAGAGTGCCTAGTAGAATCACAATGCTGGACTTCAGGAGGGCCAACTTGGGCCTTTTCAAGCAATTGCCAGGAGAAATCCCATGGGTCAGGTAAAGGGGCCCAAGATAGCTGGCAAACATTCAAAGACCACTTTTTTGAAGCGCAACACAAGAGCATTCCAACAGGAAGGAAGTCAAGGAAGGGAGCCAGAAGACATACGTGGTTAAACAGGGAGCTGCTGGGCAAACTGAAGAAGAGGAAGAAGAAAATCTATAGGTCATGGAAGGAGGGGATGGCCACTTGAGGTGATTATAAGGCCCTGGTGAGAGAATGCAGGGATGCAACTAGAATTACAGTATCACAGTATCACAGTATTACCAAGGTCGGAAGAGACCTCATAGATCATCAAGTCTAACCTGTTACCACAGAGCTCAAGGCTAGACCATGGCACCAAGTGCGACGTCCAATCCTGCCTTGAACAGCTCCAGAGTTGGCGACTCCACCACCTGCCTGGGTAGGCCATTCCAGTGGCCAATGACTTTCTCAGTGAAGAACTTTCTCCTCACCTCAAGCCTAAATTTCCCCTGGCGCAGCTTGAGGCTGTGTCCTCTTGTTCTGGTGCTGGCTGCCTGAGAGAAGAGAGCAACCTCCTCCTGGCCACAACCACCCCTCAGGTAGTTGTAGACAGCAATAAGGTCTCCCCTGAGGAAAGACAAGGCCTCCTTGGAATTAAACCTTGCAAGAGAGGTCAACAGCAACCAGAAGGACTTCTTCAAATACATTGCAGGTAAAACTAAACCTAGAGGCAATGTATGCCTCCTGCTGAATGAGGTGGGTGCCCTGGAGACAGAGGATGCAGGGAAGGCAGAGACACCGAACACCTTCTTTGCCTCTGTCTATATTTCTGGAGGCTGTCGTGATATCAAGCCCCAGACTGCTGAGGCTCCCAAGGAAGTTGAGACAGAAGCCTGCCTTGGTTGATGAGGACTGGGTTAGGGACAAGTTGAGCAAACTGGATGTACATAAACCCACGGGCCCTGATGGGATTCACCAACCCTTGCTAAGAGGGACAGCAGAAGTCATTGCTAGGCCACTCTCCATCATCTTTTCTAAGTCATGGGGATCAGGAGAGGTGCCTAGAGAATGGATTCTATGATTCTATGATGCTGAACCTTTGTGGCACCTTAAGCAATCTCCAGACAGGCAAGGTTTGGATTATATATCCTCTCTGTAATAGATATGTAGAAGAGGTGTTTCTAGGGAACTCGATCTTCTGATTTGCCCAGTAGTTAAGTGTTACTGCTGCTATTCACAGGTTGAGAGCTACTGCAGGGTTTTTCAGTAAAGCAACAAACACACTTATTAGACATTCCCAAGATAGATCAGACATTACAAAGTATTCAGTCCTGAAGCAGTATTGTACGGGATCAGCCATGTCTCCCCCATCTTTTTTCTTTAGCTCTTCCTGCTAAATAATTTCCATGCTCACTAGAAATTTAAAAGAGAAATATTATTTCTTTTTTCATAGTATTTGAAAAATATTTTTAAATGTTCTTTTGGGTTTGCCTTTTTGTTCACACCAAGTTCTAGAGAATTTCATCATGTAAGAAAACCCCTCAAATAATGCACAGAAAATTGAAGATTTTTAAAATTTACAGCTGGGCATGGACCTTTGCCCTTGAGAATCTCTAACAGAGATCCTGTTTCTTTTCATTTTCTGTGAAATTCATGATCTTAGAGTCTTTTAAAATATACAGCAAACACAATATTGGTTGAATAATTTGGGCTTCTATTAAAATCTTTCAGGAGGTAGAATTAAAAGAGAAAGTTAAAACTAGTCCTGTCACAATCACATCATTGTTAATGTAGGTCCAGTGAAAATTTTAAGCATCACTTTGCAGAACCTAGCTTTAACATTTTGTGAAATCATTTACCTTGTGTCACGTAGACCCAAGAGGAAAGTAATTCTCGTGGTTTAAGCCTGGGTTTTGGCACCTGTAGGAAATTTGGCTGTAGAGATTAACCTGGGATCAAGTTTATCGTCAGACCAACTGAACTTTTCCGGGAGAGCAGTTTCACACTTCTATATAAGACAGATTGTTCTGGTGAGGTTTGTCAGACATAACTGCAAAGGGTTGGTATAAAACAGCATAGCTGGTGATTAAATTGTACCACGGGCTGACTTCATGTGGAGTCTCTTGCATTTAAATGCCATGATCTAGTTTCTTTAAACTAGGAGTCTGCTGAGCAGACTCACAACAGGCGACTTGTGATTCTTAATTTGCGTGTAGCGTAGTTTTCTTTCTTTTAGCTATTGAGTTTTGTTTATAAGTGAGAAATTGTTAAATAGTTTTACTATTATGCTGGCTTTTCAAAGTAGTTGATGAAAGTCCCATGGTGTGTTCTGTAAGAGTAGAGAAATAACTTGTGACTCACCCTTAGGATTCTGGTAGGAGGTTGGTGGGGTTATTGCCTATTCTTACATTCTTACTCTACACCCTGTGCAATGTAGCGTGGTCAAGGAATCAGTAGGTATTCTGTGCCTTCAGTAAATAGGTGCTTTTTCATCCTGAATAACTAGAGATGGTAACAGAGTGAGTGCTCAAGCTAATATAACCACTTAGATAACTAAGAAAAATGCTAATGCAAAAGTAGTGAGCTACATGTCCTTTACAAACACTGTAAGAATTGCTGTATTTCAGTTGTTTTTTTTGATTGTCCGAATCAGAGGTTGAGACATGTTGTAAAAATGTGATGTGGCACATTCAGTACTTTACCTGCCTTAGGACATATGCCCATATTCATAGAATCATTGGGGATTGGAAGGGACCTCGAAAGATCATCTAGTCCAACCCCCCTGACACAGCAGGATCACCTAGACCAAGTCACACAGGAACTCATCCAGGCGGGTCTTAAATGTCTCCAGTGAAGGAGACTCCACAATTCCCATGGGCAGCCTGTTCCAGTGCTCCGTCACCCTCACTGTGAAGAAGTTCCTCCTCATATTGATGTGGAACTTCCTATGTTCCAGCTTACACCCATTGCCCCTTGTCCTATCACTAGATGACACTGAGGACAGCCCTTGTCCTATCACTAGATGACACTGAGGACAGCCTGGCTCCATCCTCCTGACACCCACCCTCACCAGGGCAGAGTAGAGGGGGAGAAGAACCTCTCTTGATCTGCTAACCACCCCCATTCTGATCCACCCCAGGATGCTGTTGGCCCTCTTGGCCGCAAGAGCACACTGCTGGCTCATGGTCCTCCTGCTGTCCNCTGCCTCAGTTATTGGTGACAATTATGCATTATAGGGGTAACTTTTGCTTTTTTCTGCTCTGTTTGTAGGCTCAGTGCTGTATTTGGAGGTGTCTATTGTCTTCGTCATCCTGTGCAGTGCCTTGTAGTGGACACAGAGTCTGGACGGTAAGGGTAATATAAGTAACCTTCTGTTTATATACAAAATACAGATGAAAAATGTCCTAAGTCAGTTTTTAAAAAAATGATTCTTCAAAGATCCTCCTTGGTATTAATAACACATCAACCTTGATTAAAAGTAATTTGTGTATAGGTCCTCCAGAACACGGAAAGTGGGTCTAGAATATAGAAACTAAATTAATTTCCCTGCAATATTACTGCAGCTCCTGATCACCCAAGCTTGGAAGACAAATCATTTCAGCTGCCGGGGGGCTGGTGATGAGTGATGTTAGTTTTCCTTGTGGCCTTACCTACTCTAATTGATTTTCATCAGATGACAACAAAGCCCTCTGTTATTGCATTTTTAAAAATGGAGCTCACCTAAAGACTCATCAGATTAATCTTTGCTGATAATGCATGTCACTCCAAGAGAAAAGACTTTAATGAGTTTTTAGGTAGATTGTTGTCATAAACTATGCTGCCCTCTTATCCCAGGATAAATTCTTTTACAACAATATCAAGCCTATAGGCAGGTTTAAAGTTGAGCTGAGAAAAATCAACCCGTAGCTTTTTCTATAGTGGTATTTTTCACACCTCCGTACGTCGTCATGGTTTCTGTTACAACCATTCTATCAGTTACTAGTCCAACGGCAGACTCATAAGAGGCTGTTTGCACCTTAGTGTTTGTAAATGGAAAGTACAAAATGTTGTGTAAAAAAACCACCAAAAAGCTAAAAAAATACAAAATAACATTTGATTAGGAAAATGAGTAGTGAAACAATTGATGTCAGATGTTTATGTGGTTGCACCACAAGTTTGATCCTTTGAGCATGACGTTGTAGCCGGATTTGTAATGACGTAGTCAAATTGTGTCTGTTCCCTGAAATTCTATAAACAACTGAATTTTATCTTTCTGCCAGTTTCTTAGAGTTCTGAAGTTAATTGCATGGTTGTTGACTTTGAGGTGCAAATGTGGTGATGTTTCGTCACATGTAGTTTTAAGTGCATGGTTCATATGCAAAGGAAATTGTGCCCCTTTCACAAACAGTAGTTTGTTTTAACAGTGATATTTGAAATTTTGCTGTAGGCAGCTTTATTTTCCGATAGTGTTTTATTTAAACGTTAAAACTGCTGTTAGTTCGTAGCACTTTCCACTGGTCATGATGCTGATTGCCCAGTTCCCAGCTACATTTGCACATTCTGAAGACACTTCCAGTTCGTGTTGTCTTTGTTGTGGTTATAGGTGTATTAGAAAAAATGGAATCTGCTTTTGTGTTTTGAAGTCAGTAAGTTTCTTGGGGTTCCAGACAGGTTCCAAGTTAGGCTATTAAGCTGCTTTAGTGGTTCAACTTCACTTCAAACTGAGGCATAGATTTTGGAGACTCAGAATTACTGAAATATTTTTAAAAGACTTTGCCTGACTTCCATTGTTCCAAAAACATGACTCTTAATGGCCGAATATCAAGCACAACACATCCAGCTTCTCAGGTTGAGTTGTTTCTCTTTTCCTTGGAGCTGCCTCACTGCTTCTAGGTTTTTTAGGTTTCATGTAGTTTCAGAGCAGTTATTTTACCAAGTAGCATTTCCACATCAAAATAAAAGTAAACAAAAATGTCTGTAGAAATGTTAGACTTTTTCAAGATGACGAAAATAATGCCGTCTAGATCAATATGTTTTTCTAAAAAGCATTTTCAGCAATGAAACAATTTTAACCATTTAACAATTTTAACAAGTCTCAGACATCATCTTGGCCACAGCAAAAATGTCCCTTATAAAGCTGAGCTGCTTTGACCTGGATATATCTTTTTTTTTTTCAGTTGCATTTACTGTATTTTCTGGGGGTTTTCTTGTCTCTCAACTGAATGCAATACTGCTTTTACTTGCTCAGCTTTCCCCTTACCTAGTAGTCTATCAATTTGTCACCAAGATCATCACTGTATTGCCCTTATTTTACTTCCTTCGTTTTCTTTCTTTCCTTGCCGTAAATTGTCTCCTTACACCAGCTCTAATTTCCTCTTGTCTTTAGCCTTTGGTGTTTTGTCTAGTAAAAATCAGCCATCAAATTGTTAATGAGGGTATTTATGAGTTACTGAGCTTTTGAGTCAACAGGCCATTAATAGTAATTGGTAATAGGCAAATTCATATCTTGTTGTCAGTACAGCTGTCTCTGTAGTTTCACAGGCACATTACCTTGCATACAAATAGCTTAAACTCACAACAGCAGAAACTTGGTCCAGTTGTGCACTGTTCATTCCTATTTCATAGGCATCTTCTGTTGGCTTTCAGTCTGCATCAGAAGGTTAGTGTAGGTATTGGTTCACTTACTTTTAGTTGATTTTCTTAAATTTTTTTTTTGTCAGTAGTTTAGAGTTTAATTTGAAGTCCCTAAATATCACCAAAGTTTATTCCACTTCCTTTCTAGACATGGCAAACGTTCTCTCCAGTGCCAGAAAAACAAAACTCAGTTCCATCTGTAGTTGAATTACTTCTACACTGTTTTACTATCCATAACTGTAGATGCATAGAGCAGTTGATTTCATTCCTAACTATGCCATTAGTTTTATCATTTTGCTGTAGCTTATAGTACATGAAGATTCAGGGAGGATGGTATGTGAGTATAGTAATTTGTAGACATGCCCATTTTAAGGCATTTTTAGACATACCTGGTTAAAGGTTTGGGTAATCCACTTGGAAATTACTAATTTTAAATACTCTGTTAGATTAGGGCTGCTGTTTGAGTGCACACACAGAATATCTTGCTAACACAACTGCAGTGCTCTATTAGAAAATAAGGTCCCCATCATTTTCCTTACGTTGAGGCAAAAGCACTTGGAATGGAGACAAGTATTTTAAATTAAAAATCACGGTAGGAGTTTTATGTTGATCGTGCTTTACATATGTTTCCAATGACATAATTCTGTCTCAAAAATGGAAAGGATATGATAAATGGAAATTTATACTTCTGTAATAAAAAGAGATAGCAAACACAGAGTCATTTACATATCTCCCTTGAAATATTGCATACTGGCTTTGTCAGTGCTGGTAAGTCCATTTCAAGGATGTCGCCCTTAGTCCATTAGTTTGGATAATGAGCCCTATAAAGTACATTTATAACTCGTGGCACTGCAAGGAGATGGATTCTAATTTTCATCCTTTTATCTAGACACATTGAAAGAAGGTCAATGGAGGGTTCTCTATGATTCATTGTCCCAACACATATCAGATGACAGAGACCTGATAATGTCAGTGCATAAGTGTTTCCCATATTTGGAAGCCACACTTGAAAGAAATTTTCTCAGCAGCATCCTTTGAAGTAAAGTGGAGACTGAAATTAAAAGCCCTATCACTTCTGTTTAAATTCTTATCGTACATACAACCCGATAGCTATTCCTGGACAAAGGAGAGGAAGCAACACTTAGCAGGAAAATAAGAAGTGTGTAGTTGCTTTTGCTGGCTTTGAGTGATGCAACATGACATTTAATCAACCTTTCCCCTTCAATAACGTTTAGGGGGGTGGCAGGGGAAATTGTTCCATAAACAATGAGAAAGGTTATAATTAGAAATGAACTGTAGCAGCTTGACTTCCTTGTTTATTTGCAGTATTCAAATGAGTGCTTCAGAATTAAATCAGTTAGTTTAACATTAAGAAAAAACTTCTTAAAGTGGCAAGTGAAACACATATTGGTTGAAAATGCCACACATTTAAAGATAAATAATGCTTATGCCATTAGAATTCTTTTAGTTACTGATTTCAAGTCAGTGAGGGCCCTCAACTTGCCCTGGGGCAAGCCAGGGAAGATGCACCAGGACAGTCTGTGTAAATCAAGGACAGTTGGCACAAGAGGAGGACAGGGCCAGCCCAGCTGAAGTGCCTCTATGCAAATGCACAGAGCTTGGGCAACAAACGGGATGAATTAAGGGCCACTGTGCTGCTGGGATGCC
>VXBP01010731.1:0-88815 GCA_013400115.1 Rhinopomastus cyanomelas
GGAATGACTCCCTAATATACAGAGCCACTCCTCCTATGCATAACACATAAAATTTCAAGAAGGTGGTCTTCTCACCAGGAACCAATTTATTTAGGAAAAGAGGGAGGGAAACCTACTACTGATCACTCCAGAAGAGCAGTAAGAACTACTGTGCTCAGCAGCAAAGTTGTAGTGAAGTGTTTGGTAACTTCAAAATTAGACTTTTCAGATATTCCCAAGACCTCCAGGGTTTTGGTTCCAGAGAAGAAAGCTTCTTTAGGGAAACCTTAAGGGGCTCCTGAAGGACAGGAGCTTTGAGAGCTCATAGTGAAAGCTACCTGCCAAAAGCAATGCATCTTCTAGTCCTTCCAACTAGCACTGTAGCTACAGCTACCTGTCTAAAGCAAGACAAGCACAACTCAGCGAGCCACCTCTTACCACTGCAGATTCTTCTGTAGGCATTTGGCAATGAAGGTGGAGCGGAAGGAATCATGCTGGAAGTTGAAATTGAAACCTTCCATTTCATGACTGTTTCTATCAAACACGTTGCTTTGAAAATCCCAACAACCTTCAAGTACTGCGAAGCCTTAATGAGGAACCAGTCAAACACTGGCAGCACTAAATGATTAAATCCCATTTATTAACTGAGGTAATTAGCTGCTCAGAATGACCTACAATTCAGAGTTTTTCAGCTATATTTAGGGAGTCCTCAAAGTCCTTACTAACTGGGACTTAGCAACAACAGTGAAGAACTGACAGGAAAGTGGAAATGGCAGACTTTCTCACAGCAGCGCGAAGAACACAAACTGCTCCTCTCTACTCAGGTAGTTAATATTGCCCTAACAAAACTAGCAGTTCCATTTCATAGGACTGAATTTGGATGTGGAGCTGGGGTGGGGGCACTAAGAAACTAAATTTGTTTTTAACCCTTTAAACTGGAAAACAAGCCTGCACGATGTTTTACAGTGGCACTTCGTCCTTGAAACACTTGTCACAGAGTTTACAGCCGTTAGATTCTAACACGTGCAACGCCAGACAGAAACAGTTCCTTCCTTGAGAAATTATTTGTGATCCTTTTCAACAGGCTTCATCTCAAAGGCAGACATGGCTAGAATCATCAAATCACCATGGCTGGAGAGGAGCTCCCGGATCAGCAGCTTATCCCAACAGCTTCCTAGACCCTAGACCATGGCCTCAAGTGCTCTAGCTACTCGGTTTTTAAACTTGGAGTAACACAAAGGAAGTGTGAAGAGCATAATGTTCATTTACAGGGAAAAAAAAGAATGGCTGAGCAGACGGTCTCCTACCTGTTGTACTATGGTGGTTAGTTCCAGACAGAGCTGTATGACATTATTCCTTGTAACTGAATAGTCTGTGACAGCAGCAAATGGTGATCTGAAAAGAAGAAGAAAACCAACTTGTGAATAGCACTGGCTTGTACCTACAGAACAGGCCACATGTAGGACCTCAGGTGTAAAACAGAGCACGCGTAGCCATGGAAAACATTTCTCTCTCCTTGGTTTTGTAGTCTGTAAGTTCCTCTTTAAGAAACTCCATTCTTAAATGAATGCATTAGTCTCTCAGCCTTCCAGTTCACCTCTGGACTGCTCGGGAAAGGCTGACCTTGCCTTCGGCGTTTGTTTGGGGATACCTTTAAAGGCAACCAGAGGCATCACTTCCACCTGCAATATGAATGATATCCAGATGTGAATCAGAACAGAAAAGCACTTGGCTGATTCACTGGGTGACCTCATTCATGTCTATAAATATGTGAAGGGTGGGTGTCAGGACGATGGAGCCAGGCTTTGCCCAGTGCCATCTTGTGATAGGACAAGGGGCAGTGGGTGTCAGCTGGAACACAAGAGGTTCCACATCAATGTGAGAAGTGACTTCTTCACAGTAAGAATGACAGAGCCCTGGAAGGGGCTGCCAAGGGGTTTGAAGAGTCTCCTTCCCTGGAGATGTTTCAAACCTGCCTGGCCCTGTTCCTGTGTGACTGGATCTAGGGGATCCTGCTGTGGCAGGGATATTGAACTGGACGATCTTTCGACGTCCCTTCCAATCCCCAGTGTTTCTGTGAACTAGGTGGTCCTGCTCTGGCAGGGGGGATGGGACTGGATGATCTGTCAAGGTCATCCTGAATCCCTAATGTTTGGTGATTCTGTGATATCTAACTATTCCAATAAGACAATTCCCATGGATTACAGGAATAAAGACTGAAAAGAACACCAGTAATCTAACTGCAAGTCTAGACCATCTGAAGGACTGTAGATCTTGTTCTAGAATTCCTGAGATGTATCAATGAGGACATGTTGATGCCAGCTTGCTTTGAACATCATGCAAGTAGTCTGTTGCTGTATCCGAAAGCATGGCTTTTCCATTTGAGATGGCACCAACCTCAACAGCAAATTGGCCTCGAAGAATTAGAAGAGTGGTGGAAGAATATGTGCTACATGTTATTAAGCCAAAACCTCTCTCTTCTGGAAGAAAGGACAGATTTTGGGGGCTGGGAAAGGAGTTGGAAGTTCAGATTAGTCTAAACATTGTAAGGCCATCACCTATGCGTGATGACAGCTTCTTTCCAGGATGTTATTGGAGAGCTGCTTCACACTTCTCAAAACCATCACCCAGCCTGTTCTGAAAACAGCTACAACTGAGTTTTCCAATTGTCAAGTGGAACAGAACCAACCGACCCCTGACGCCTGGCAAGAAAAGCTACCCTGATTTCCAGTGGAAGTCCGCTTCTGACACACTTCTGCAAGTAGGACTGCTCCAGGCAGAGACCTAGAACAACGGGCGTCCTTGGCTTAGCCCTGCCCTGCACAGTGGCACAGCACAAGTAACTGCTAATCAAAACCCCTGTAGCCCCCTCTTGACAATCTGGCCTGCCCTAACGAAGTCCTTGCAGACTGTGAGGGCTGTAGAGAGTGCTGTGGAGAGAAAGCTCGCTACAGCAGCCAGCGAGGCACAAGATGCAGCACTGTGCCCTGCACACAAAAACCCCACAGCACTGCACTTCTGTGCAACGCGAGGCTGCTGCTAACTGCCTCTTCTAGATGTGACCTGACCCAGATCACACAGGGCAGCCTAGGATGTCCCCTACGGGGCAATGGAGAACTAACAGCCACTTTATTTCTCCTTACAGTTTATCACAGAATCATTAGGGATTGGAAGGGACCTGGAAAGATCATCCAGTCCAATCCCTCTGCCACAGCAGGATCACCCAGACCAAGTCATAGAGTCAGTCTGGGTTAGAAGGGACCACAGGATCATCCAGTTCCAACTCCCCTGCCATGGGCAGGGACACCCCACCCTAGATCAGGCTGGCCAGAGCCTCCTCCAGCTCGGCCTTAAACACCTCCAAGGACGGGGCCTCAACCACCTCCCTCTGCAACCCATTCCAGGCTCAATTGCTTGTCCCTCCCTCATATCCCAGAGACAGAGCGGGTGTCAGAAACCCATCAACGCAGCAGGCGTTGGGGTGCAGACTGAATAGCAACATCTTTGCCCAATAAAACTAACTCCATGGTCCTGACTTTCCAATCCTTTGCTTTTAAAATCTTTCTATCTCCCCCTAGTGGCTCTAAGAGCTTCTTGTAAACAGACAGGAACCCTACTGCTCCCGGAGAAAGACGCAGTCATGGGCGCGCGCCTTCGCCCCAACGTGGGGGCTTCACAGCGAAGGAAGAACAAACCTAACCAGAGCAACCCTCTGCTTCTAAATCAGAAAAGTCTCTAACAAGCATTTGCCAGGTGCTTAAGGAACAAAGTACCTTCCCAGCTATCTGAGTGAAATCAAAGTGTCGCCAGGAAACGGTCTGTTCTAAAGCCCAGAACAACAGGCTATTCTGTCAAACATGGATCAGCAGGGTGAGGAACTGGAGCCTACAGGTCTTCCCAGTGACAACCATCTACAAGGCAGAGCAAGAACACATTTCAAATATTTCAAGTCTCAGCAGGTGCTACTCAGGGGATCGTTTTTTAGGGAAATTAATACAATCTGGCCCCTGCCATCGCAGATCAGGTACCAGCCCAGCAGGTCTTTCTGCTAGAAAAAGATACTCATTTAGTTAGACATGGCCCCATTTGTTGAAGGGAGGGGGGACTAGGTCACAGAATCATAGAATCATTCAGGCTGGAAAAGACCATCAAGTCCAACCATCAGCCCTAGTCTACAAGGTCACCCCTAAACCAGATTCCCCAACACCACAGCTAAGTGACTTTTAAACTCATCCAGGGATGAGGACTCAATCCCCACTCTGGGCAACCCAGTCCAATTCTTAAGTGAATCTAAACTAAAATATTTCTGACCTGACCACTCTCTCCATGAAGAATTTCTTCCTGATGTCTAATATAAACCTCCCCTGCTGAAGCTTGAAGCCCTTCCCTCTACTCAGCCTGAGTGAAGTCACATCTCCCTGCTGGCCACACTATTCCTGATCCAGGCCAGGATGCCACTGGCTGCCTTGGCCACCTGGGCAAACTGCTGGCTCGAGCTGTGGCCTTACCAAAGCTGTGCAAACCCATGTTCATGCACGTGTGTGATGTGGTTACCTGCGACACCTTTGGGAGATATTACCTGTCCAACCAAGCCAAGAGACTTTTAGCTGCTCCGATCAGATCCACTACTGATGTCAGAAAATCATTTGGTAACTTGCGGCTGCTCCTTCCATCGTAGTGACCGCTCCTCCTTCTCCCAGTGATGAAGTTCTGCAGGTTTTTGGCAGATGCATTCAGCTTGTGAGAAAGGGTTTTCAGATTTTCCGTTTCCAACCCGTAGTTCTGCATTGGAAGAGAAACAAGAAACAGAGGAGAAAGTCAGCCCTACAGCCGAACACGAAGTACTGAGAACAGCAAGACTGCTCTTCCGCCTCAAGTTTTCACCACTCACTCCTAATAATTAAGGTAGAGCTGCACCCACTCGTTAGTTTTTAAATGTATGGCATGTTCTGTTTCTGAAGTGCATAAAAATAGAACAAGAGAAGAACAAAACTGGGAGTGATCATTCAGCTGGTTCAAACAGCCCTGAGAAAAACATCTCACGTTGAATGTAGAAGAAACTAGTCTGGAAGATTGATTTCTACAGCAGTGCATCGCTCGCAGGAGATCAGATGGTTCTCTTTGTAGATCTGATGATTCGGAATAAGCATCTCATGTCCATGAGACTATGGTAGGAAGATCATGTCAGGCAGATGGTGTTGGGCAAGAAGGCCAGCGTTTGTAGAAGCACCCAGCACGGTACTACCCCGTGTCACCCCACACTGAGTCTGTTGTTTTCACTGAAGGCAGCAGGTTTACTACCTTACCTCCATCTGTTAAGCAGTACAGGGCCACCAGACTCACAGACCAGAGAACACTGTGTTACTCTGCTCGAGCTGATGTTGCTCTTCCAAAAGGAAGTTGTAGACTTTGCTGCCATGTAAGAGTCTACCTCCTTGGCTGTGCAGCAGAAACAGATATAATCATCACAGAATCCTTGAGGCTGGAAAAGACCCCTGGGATCATCAAGTCCAACCGTCAACCCCACTCCACAAGTTCACCCCTAAACCACATCCCCCAACACCACATCTACGCAACCATCCAGGGATGGACTCAGCCCCTGCCCTGGGCAGCCCAGTCCAGTCCCTGACCACTCTCTCCAGGAAGAATTTCTTCCTGATGTCCAGTCTAACCCTCCCCTGTTGAAGCTTGAAGCCCTTCCCTCTGCTTCTGTCGCTGATTCCCTGTTATCTTCTCAACAAGAGGCCACAGAGCAAGAGCCTCTTCAGAAACACCCTGCCCTGCCAGAAGCAGCTCTAATGGAGTCTCCTCTGGCAATCACAACAGAAGAACTTGTCGAAGCAAAGCTACACAGAGCATTAGCTTGTCAGCAGGTGTTTGAACTAAAGGTGGTAGAAACTATTTATAGACATTTTACCTGCTAATTACTTTCCTGTGGCTTCACATGACAGTGTGAGTGATGAACTGCAGCTCTTTTCTTCACATGCTGACAAGCAGAAGCTATAATCAACCCTGATGAGATTGGCCCTTTTTTTTCTGGTGAGGAAACCAGCCTAGTTCCTCTCCCAGCGGGTCCCAGCACCAGCACCACAGGGTATGAAGAGAGCTCTGTAACCAGACTTTTGAAGCAAAGTGAAGTTTTCTTGGACTAGCTTGACCAACATCCATTATTTATTCCTACTCCTTCCTCACATTAGTAATAAATTAAAAATAATTGAAAAAAATCAGATCAGATTTAGTGTCTTTGCTGCGTGTGAGATGCCCACGTCACCGGCAGGGCAGTGCCCCTCACCCTGCCAGCACAGGCTGAACAGGGAAGTGAACCTTCACACACCATTAACTGCTGCCTCGCAGAGGGTGTCTGCGACCTGCCAAGCCCTGTAGTTTAGAGGGTTTGCAAGCTGCCTTTGTGCTTGGGTCTGTCAGTCTAATCGACATGTTTACAGCAGAAAAGTTAAAATTTGGGTTTCAAAAGCTGAAAAGTGTCTGCCTGCCCCCTCCATGACCTCCACCTCCTTCTTCATCTCTCTCCATCTTAGACTATTGGGAGCTGCACTGCCGTCACTGAGGGACAGTGTTATCGCTTCCAAGAAGGTTATTGCTTCTCAAGGTGAAGAAAACTGATGGCGAGTGGCAGGATTCACCTGGACCTGGAGAGGTTGAGAGCTCTGCACCTGGAAGACTTACGAGGATCGAGCCTGAAGTCGGACGACTGCCGTGATCTCAGAGAAGCAGGAGCTGTCTCTAATGGATGCTTTGGACATCTTTATCTCAGTTAGCTGCAGGAGTAGTGTGATGAAACTCTGTGTGTCTAGTCCTGTGTCTCGTGTGGGGTTGTTCTCCGATGTGTGGTGGGGGGAGTGAATTAAAATGTCTGGGTGCCTTTCTTCTCCAAACTAAGTCCGTTGTTTCAGTGCCTGCAGACCCGTCAGTGGGTTTGTTAAACCCTCCCTTTGTGTCTGACGCATCAGATAAAAGCTCTTGGTTGAAACATAGTCGGGGTCTCTGACCCACAACATTAGCGTTGACCGAGATGGGATGTATGGGGATCCAGACAAGGACCCCCACAACACTACACTACTACTACAGCCGCCCATGGCAAAGGCAAAGACATCTCAGCTAGCTAAAAAAGTCAAGACCAGATACCACAAGAAGTCTGAACACAAGCCTACTGCAACATGCGGTGGAGACACAGCCCCAGCCCCATTAATTATTCCTCCATCAATTTCTTCCAACAGATGTCACAAGCACAACTTTTATCCCTCTACATCTCCAGGCAAAGGGTCACAGCAGGTTCAGTGACATCATTCGACTCCTACAATCTAAGAGAAGTAAGTAAGTGGCACCTCAGCCTACCTCCCTCTGCCTCTCCCTCCTACCGCTGCTTCTCCTCAGCGCAAAAGGCTGCTGCAAGCCATATGGAGCAGAAAGCAGGCAGCAGTGCTCACCCCAACTAACTTCTGCTGCCCCTCTGGAGAGGGCAACCACAAGCCCACCAGCTACAAAAGGTAGAGGTTTGGTTTTCTTTGGCAAACGCTTGTTGCAAAACAAGAACTGTCATGGCAATTGTCTAGGAAGACAGATATCACAGTCCAGATAGCTAAGGGATGTGTCATGAATCAGGGGCAGCATTTAAAGAGCTGTGTGTAGAGACAAGTAACTTCTCAGTTCTGACTGATACTACTCACTAACATGGGTGACCGTCACAAGGGCAAAACCATAGGCTTTCTCTCTGATGACAAGGGTCTTTTCTCATCTGTTCACAGACTGAGCACAAGAATTTGAAGTGACAAAAGTATGTGACTGCTAAAAGTCACAGAATCACAGAACATTAGGGACTGCAAGGGACCTCGAAAGATCATCCAGTCCAATCCTCTTGCCACAGCAGGATCCCCTAGATCCAGTCATTAGGGATTGGAAGGGACTGCAAAAGCTCATCCAGTCCAGTCACCCTGCCACAGCAGGATCCCCTAGATTCAGTTGCACAGGGACATGGCCAGGCGGGTTTTAAATGTCTCCAGAGGAGGAGACTCCACAACCCTCTTGGGCAGCCCCTGCCAGTGCTCTGCCACTCTCACCATGAAGAAGTTCCTTCAGTCACAAGTGTCTGTGACATCAGTTTATGAGGCTGCATCCTGACTGATCAGAGAAAGGAAAGCAAGTGACTCTGATTTGTGGATTCTCTTTGTCAAACTAAGGAGACTTAGGCCTCGGTTCCACACAGACAAGTCAAGTTGACTGACATTAATAGATACTGACCTCAAGAGCAGAGGAGGGAAAAAGGAAAAGAAAGGAAACAGATCCCAGTATAGACCACCTCTGGTCAACTGGGCCATGACAATAATTAAGCAGCAGCACTCAAATGCCACAGCACGTGGTGGCCATCTCAAAGCAGTGTCTCCAGATTCGGAACGGCTCAGAATTCGCCAAGAAAAATCCCAATGTTTGTCTCCAAAGTTGTTTTTGAAAATGAACAAGAAGCATCAGAACCTCATTTGGCTGAACACATCCTACAAAGTACAAGGCAGACAGCTCACCAGCCCAAAGCTGCAGCAACTGAGAACACAGCTTGTCATGTGGAGAGCGCCTTATGTAACTTCATACCTCATCGGATCTGCCTACAAGATGTATTTCTAACAGCCCTTCTTCCAGCGTCACCAAATGCCAACACCGAGGTTCTCTCTCCTGCAAATTGCACTGACATATGGGGCGACCCAGAAGTGCACAACACACGGGCCTGTTCCAGCAACACAGAACAAGCAGATAAGGAGGTAGAAAGCCTGGGAGCTCAAACGATCCCAAGTGCTGCAAGTACCCAACGTATACTGAGTAAAAGGCAAAGGCTTTTGGAAAGGGTAAATACTTGTCCTAAATGTCTACAGTCAGGATCAAAACTCAGGTGCATGATAGCCAGAGCCTTGCAGAACCCAGGGAAGATCCATAGTCAACACGGTTCCCTTTCCTTTCTGCTCTCCTACAGCACAATCAAGCAACACGCTGGAAAGCCAAGCTGTTCATGCTTTGCAGCACAAGCAGAGCCATTACATAAACTGTTCTTCTAACTTACTTCGATCAGCAGACTCTGCAAGACCAAGTGCTCGCTCCTCTTTTGTTCTTCTGCTTCTCTTGTAATTATGTCCCTATCTTGACAAGGGCTTTTCTTCCTCCAGAAAACAGGTTCCCTTCCAAACCAGACCATGCTGTGACTCTATGGTCCGAAGTACACATTTCATACTTGCCCCAAGCTGCAAACAGCCCAAAGAAACAAGGAACTAAGGATCTAGGACCTACAGAGATGTTAACCCGGAGAAGAGGAGACTCGGCAGGGACCTTGTCCCTCTCTCCAACTCCCTGAAGAGAGGTTGCAGTCAGGTGGGGGTCAGGCTCTTCTCCCAGGCACCCAGTGCCAGGACAAGAGGGCAGGGCTTGAAGCTGCTCCAAGGGGAGGGTTAGGTTGGATGTTAGGAAGCCCTTCCTTGTGGATAAGGTGATCAGAGCCTGGACTGGACTGCCCAGGGCAGTGGTCAAGTCCCCATCCCTGGAGGTGTTGAGGGACAGCCTGGCTGTGTCCCCTAGTGCCCTGGTCTGGCCGCTGGTGTGGTGTCAGGTTCTGGGCTGGCTGAGCTCAGAGGGCTTCTCCAGCCTCAATGATTCTGTGACTTTCTGCATGCCACAGGGTTTACTGCAGCTCTGTGTCACAGTGCTACCAACAACAGCAGCAAACATGTCCAATTTGACTACGTGAGCTATCAGAAACCCTTTGTCCTTAGCTTTATTGAACTGGTGAAGGACTTCAGGATTTTCGTCTCTCCCTTCAGGTTAGCTCAGGCTGAAGGCAGATGCCTAGAAGCAGAAGTTTAACTTGCAAAGAGCAAAAGCAAGCAGCTACTTTCCTGCTGTGAGCAAGAAGAACATTAAAAATCAGCACATACAAATTCTCATTCCGCAAGGAAGTCTTCTTCAATTTACCATCTATGGTGATTAAGTCTAATATTCACTGCAACTGAGGGATGCAGGTTAAGATCTAGCTGTTGGTAAGGGCAAAGGAAAGGATTTCTGCGTGACAAATGGTGAGGAGATGAGATTAAGATAGAGGGTATAATCCTTCAGAGGAGTGAAATCCTTCATGAGTAAAGGAGGCCTCTCTTTGACATTCATTTGCATCTAAATGTTTAGTGTGAGCAGTAACTGGTAAGTAATTTCATGCTGTTCGTGAGCACCAATGCCTTCCCCGCCAAACACTGCTGCTGCTTCATCTGCTCCAATCTTCTCTCTGCAAAGACCCAGATGCCCCATGTACCACAAATCCCTGTGCAGCCAGAGCAGATGCAAATGACCAGCATGAAACCAATCCTGAGACCCAAGCTCTGCAAGGCAAAAACTGTGCCCCTCTTGAACTGAGGGGCCCAGAACTGGACACAACATTCCAGATGTGGTCTCACCAGGGCGGAGGAGTGGGGAAAGAGAACCACTCTTGACCTGCTAACCACCCCCTTTCTGACCACCCCAGGACCGTGTTGGCCTCCTTGGCCACAAGAGCCCATCGTTGTGGCCACCACTGTGATCTTGGTTTTATTTCCCAAGCTCAGCAGAATGGGAAGGGCAAGAGACCTGCCTCGCTGGAAACAGAATGACTCCACAGGAACGTGTTTGTCGTGTGGCGTTCTCAAGGACTGACTGGACAGCATGCCACAAATGCTCAGCAGCAACGAAATGCCGTTACAGACCTCGCTGCTCCTTCCTCTTATGCACTGAGAACATTCCACTCATCTTGCCCTTCCTGACACACAGATTTGAGCAAAAACAAGATTGAGCTGAGGCAAGACAATCTATTGAACACGCTCTCACCCTCACAGAGTGGAGGAGAGAGAGCAGAGCCAGAGCAGGAGTTACTCAGCACATTCCCCTTCAGCACTACGTACGCCCCCACCATGATTAGTGCGAACGACCTGGAACAGCAGTAGCAGCCTGGCACAATCTTTACTTCTCCTTCTCTGAAGCATCTGCAAACCTCACTCCCCAGGATCCTTGCTCTGCTGTCACGAGCAGTATGGCAGGCTGGCAGCCGAGAGATTCTCCCAAGATGGATAGCAGAGGCCATCTGATGGGTCTTTGATCAGACAAGGAACGCTGGAGAATCCATTTGCTGCAAATGCTCACAGCAGGAGTGGAACACAATGAGACACCATGACCACCCACCCACCTTCTGTCAGAAACCAGTACAGAACATCATTTAAATAGTGCCATCAATCATAGCTGGTCCTCAGCTGCCACTGCGGCAAGCACTTCGTCTGTGTAGTGTTGGATTCCATGTTCTCTGTCTCCACACCAGCCAAATCTGCTCATTCAGCTTCTCCAGTTTCCTTGTGAGCTACAGGTCTGCCAGACAAGCAGCTGCTTTGCCATCCACCACATGCACAGCTGACAGGGCAGAATGGCGAGTAGAACTGTACCCCAGAAGCTGCTGGGAAGTGGGACAGCAAGAAAGCAGCTCTCAAAACACAATGACCAGCAACAACCATCCTCACTGATGGCTACTTGGAAACTTTCAAGGGTGGGAGCAGGAGTAACAGTGCGAGAGGAGGTGTTTCTGTCCTCAACTGTCTCTGATGGCAAAACCTGTTTAGGTGGTCACTCACTGCCTGGAGAGAATGGGGAGCACAATCACAAGGATTCTTTTGGTCTTTAGTAATTAGTTGAAAATAAATCAGATTACGCTGGCAAGGCAGGGCTAACATTACTGTTCCTACACCACCACGGCACCCATCATCTCCCAAATCCAAACAGATGGCCGTTCACATTAGACCCGTCGTTCACACCAAATTCTACCATGGAAGCTTGGTCAAACTCCAGCGAAACGTAAAACAAGACACTCTTCACCAAAAAACCTGGCACAGTTACTGTCTGCACTAGCAGTTACCCTACGTTGGAAAGGCAGGGTTGTAAAGGTCTCCTAAGTGATACCAGCAAAATGGGAGGTTAAATGGAAGAATGTGCAAGCACCAAGCCAGACAGATAAGCACTGAGCAATGAAAAAAGGGAAGTTTCCAAGTACAGGACCAGTACAGCCAAAAGGAATGTCTCTGAATTACATTCCTTAAGAGGTTTATCTGACTGGTTAACAACGCATTTAAATTGTCACAGAATCACAGAACATTAGGGATCGGAAGGGACCTCGAAAGATCATCCAGTCCAATCTGCCTGCAACAGCAGGATCCCCTACATCCAGTTGCACAGGAACATGTTCAGGTGGGTTTGAAACGTCTCCAGAGAAGGAGACTCCACAACCCCCTTGGGCAGCCTCTTTCAGGGCTCTGTCACCCTCACTGGGAAGAAGGTCCTTCTCACATTGATGTGGAATCATAGAATCATAGAATCACTACGTATTGGAAGGGACCTCGAAAGATCATCCAGTCCAATCGCCTGCAATAGCAGGATCACCTAAACCAAGTCACACAGGAACCCGTCCAGTCGGGTCTTGAATATCTCCAGTGAGGGAGACTCCACAACCCCCCTGGGCAGCCTGTTCCAGTGCTCCGTCACCCTCACCGTGAAGAAGTTCCTTCTCAGGTTGATTTGGAACCTCCTATGTTCCAGCTTACAACCATTGCCCCTCGTCCTATCACTACATGACACCGAGAACAGCCCAGTGCCATCCTCCTGACACCCACCCCTCACATATTTATAGACATTAATGAGGTCACCCCTCAGTCTCCTCTTCTCCAAGCTAAAGACATCCAGCTCCCTCAACCTCTCCTCATCAGGGAGGTGCTCCACCTCCTTCATCATCTTCGTTGCCCTACGCTGGACCCTCTCCAGCAGCTCCACATCCCTCTTGNCCCCTTTTCCTATCACTGGGTGCCTCTGAGCAGAGCCTGGCTCCATCCTCCTGACACTCACCCTTCACATATTTATAAACATGAATGAGGTCTCAGTCTCATTTTCTCCAAACTAAAGAGACCCAGCTCCCTCAGCCTTTCCTCGGCAGGGAAGTGTTCTACTCCCTTCATCATCCCTGTGGCTCTGTTGTAGACTCCTTCCAGCAGTTCCTTCTGGAACTGAGGAGCCCAGAACTGGACACAACATTCCAGATGTGGTCTCACCAGGGCAGAGTAGAGTGGGAGAAGAACCTCTCTTGATCTGTTAACCACCCCCATTCTGATCCACCCCAGGATGCTGTTGGCCTTCTTGGCCACAAGGGCCCATGGCCATCCTGCTGCCCCTGCCCCAGAGGATGCGTGTGCTCGATCGCTAATCTTTACAACCACACACAAAGTATTTGTAAGCTGGGTGAAGCCAGCAGCAGAGCCCTCACCAAGGGATAATGCATGGCATGGCCAGTATCAAAACCCTTTAGCCTTCTCCATCAAAGTCGTAGGTGTTACTCACACATCAGATCAGTACTTCAGTGTTTAATCCTTTCTACTGTGAAATGCAAGCTGCTGTGTTTCAGCAAGTTGGAACAAACATCTAAAACATAATTTGCATGACAGGATCAGTGAAGGAGGCACAGCTCCTATCAGGGCATTTAGTTCTTCAATGGCAACTGGCATCCAATTTCCCAATTCACACCCATGACTGTTTCACATTCAAACCAAACCCAGCACAGTTCTTCTGTGATGTCAGATAAACTTTTCTTCTACAAAGACAGACATCAAAGCCGAAAATCTCCAAGAGTCATTCATTTCACAAACAGCAGCCTCTCGGCAGCTACTGCTCCTTATCTTGCCTCTGCTGTCAAAGTCGAAAGCACCCATCCATTACATGTCAAGAGTTTCTCCGAGCACCCAGACAGTGTTTAAGACTAGAAATATGAATGTGCAAACACCGCTCACTCCCCTCCCCGTTCTTCCCCAAGAAGTTTACCAGTGCACAGAGCAAGTCCACCGCTTCCAAGATAAGCTCCTGATGGCCAATTCGTGTGACTCCAAGATCTTCCAGTTCTTGATGAGTAATACGCAGCAGCTGGTCACCGCTGATCTTCTCTCTCTCAAAGTTCTTTATGTACTGCTGCAGGCAATCATCAAGACCTGCAAAACAAGAGGGAAGACAAACATTAGTAACACTTGTACTACCATGGGAACTAAAAACAGGCTGGAACCCAGTGGAGGATACTTGCCGTGTTTCTGACAGAAGTATTTCAAGGTTAAAAGTCTAATGGTACCCAGAAATCTGGGTAACTATGGCTGTCATGGCTCCTGAACCCCAATCAGAGCCCCACATTCATATAGCACACAGTGCTGTCTGGCAGATGCCCTGATGACAGATACACTAGTCATGCCTTCATCGCATCTGCGAGGGAAGAGAAGAGGGAACAATGGAAGGGAGGAAGAGTCGCATTGCTCTCCGGATGCTGCATATCAAAAGATGCTGTTGATTATTACAGCTCTGCAAGAGGTTGAAAACAAGAGAAGCATTTGTGCCAGAGACAAACTAAAGGAATCACAGAACATTAGGGACCTCGAAAGATCATCCAGTCCAATCCCCCTGACACAGCAGGATCCCCTAGATCCAGCCACACAGGAACATGGCCAGGTGGGTTTTAAACATCTCCAGAGAAGGAGACTCCACAACCTCCCTGGGCAGCGCCTTCCAGGGCTCTCCCTGCCAGGGCTCTGTCACCCTCACTGGGAAGAAGTTCCTTCTCATATTGATGTGGAACCTCCTCTGTTCCAGCTGACACCCACTGCCCCTTGTCCTATCACTAGATGCCACTGAGAATACTGAGAGCGTGAGTATATTTAACACCATTCATCCAAGAGCGGGTAGCTCTCAGCACCTCTTCACATTGCTTCCAGTGTGTCTTTGCCATGTTAAGGCACTCACCAAGAAGGGTGTAGCTGGAGGTGCCCCCAGCTACAAAGCTGTCTCTTCATGTGATGTTTGGCTACGGTGCCCCATGCAGCGACACAAAACAGCAGCGCTGCATCACAGCACCACTTCTACTCTCATCATTCACACACTACTAAGCTACCTGAAACTTCACAGACCACTCCTGCCCCTAAAATAAGCTGCAAAGACCTGTGGAGAAAAAGGAAAGGTGGTACCACTGCAAATGCACAAACAAGGCCTCAATGGCAGCAGCATGTCCAGCTTGATGCACCTCAGTTCCAAAGTTGTATGAAGTCACAAGAAGCATGATCAGCCACTGAAATCAAGACCTGGGTGTGCTCCTCAGAGAGAATAACCGGGGAGCAAACCCAGGCCTGTTGTGCCAAGAAAAGACCCTAGAAGTGCAGGCAACATATTTGGTCAGGACATGGATGACTGCAGGGTTATACAGGAGCAGGTCCTTCTTTGGGGATCACCCCTGTTCCAGCTACTCAGATTGATGACCGGTATAGGGAAGCTCTGCAGCATGTGCACTCCTGTACCACAGAGAGCAGTCAGACTCTTGGGATGGATCAGTCTGACTGCTACTGAGTCACCCCACTGGACCCAAAGCCCAAAGGCATTAGTTTAGCTGCTTCCTATGAGACACCACCATTCAGATGGTTGTCTTCAACCCTAATGTTGAGAAGCCATCTGCTCATGAGGTTGCAAGGAAGTGTGAACAGTTTCACGTGTCAATAAAAAACTGAACACTCTAAAGTTCCATGGACAAGAAACGGCAGATGTGACTATGAGCCCCAGTTCATAGCATAAGGCTTCTCTGAGATCGGTGTGGATGCACCCTTGGTTCTCATTCACTCCTTTCAGGGTGTAGCTGCACCTTAAAGAGACTCACATGAGAGACTCCCCAGTGCTAGGGCAGCCTGCCCTTCCTCGACCGGCCCTTGGGCAAGCATCACCCACCCTCAGACCCGGCTGCAGCACACCAGCACAATCTCCACGTGCCCCCAGTACTTGCGGGGAGGTCTTACCAAAAAAGGCCATGGATGCCCTTTTGCTAGATGACTAAAGAAGGTAGTAAGTATTTCTGACACTCCTGAACTTCAGTCCCACACTGCTTACACAGCCTGGTGAGCGGGGATAACAACATCACAGCGTTCAACGTCACTGGGTACCAAAGAAATGAGTTCCCAGCTACGAGACTGGCAACACAAATCCAGAACAAGCAATGACAGATGCACTTAATAAAACCACTTGCTGACACTTAGTTCTAAATCAAGCTCCTTTGTCCCTCCTATGCAATCCAGACAGGTGCACGAAGTTCATACAGTATAAGGAAAACAATTAGGACAACACATACCTTGGGGAGAATTGCTTGACTCACCAAGGCCGTAAAAACTACAAGCAGGAAAGAACAAACCCATTTCCCTGTCAAACACCCTGTTACAATCACTTCCCCTCATTTCCTAAGAAGGGCACCCTTTTAAATGACATTTATTTCTGCCACTCTATTTCCCTATTGGAACAGCAACAATTCCACCACATGCCCCCCNGCCAGCATTCCTTACCCCACATCTTTAGCCCCCAGAGCTGCAGCAGACAGGCTGCCACTGCTGCACCCACATCAACAGGAGGGGAGCCGCAGGCGCTCCTGGCTGTTTGTGCCATTGATCTCGGGACAGGATGAGAGGTACCAAAACACACCAGGTGCTGGGGGTCAGTGGAAACAGCCTGGGATCACACCAAGGGGCCAAGGGGACCGGGTGGCTTGCTTCAGAGCACGCTGTCTTTATGATTTTCCTGTAAATCCAGACTCAAAGCAATAAGAGCTTTTTCTAGCCATCAGGGTCTCTCCGCTTGTAACCCCAGGTGCCCTCACATCAGAGGATGTCACACAGTCCACACCCCACAGAAATCCCAGACAATAACTCTGATGTACTGCTCCCCATTCCTGGACAGCAATACAAGCGAAGTTGCCAAGCAGCTGGCAGCCCTTGGATGTTGGGGCAGTGGCTTCTGGCCAGAGATGACGTCTGTGACACTCTGGATGCGCAGGGTCCCATGCCGTCCATCAGACAGGTTTCGTTAGGTCAGCACACAGGAAACGGGCTCATATTCAGCTCTGCTTCTCACCCAAAACAACCCTACAGTTTTCTGAGAGGTTCCAACAACAAGATTTTACAGTAGAACAGTGTGATGACACTCCTCTTCCTTTTAGATAGATTTTTTTTGAAGGGGTTGACAGGTACATGGGTTTTCTCCCCAGGAGAATCAGAGTGAGAGTGGGGAGACCAGGAGAGACAAGGTTTCCCCACAACCTGTGTGTGAAAGATGAGCATTTGGAGCCTCTCCAGTCTGAGCATTGCCACAGAAACCAGAAGCCAGCCAAGGCAGCTGCTTCCCCCACCTGGGGGTCTTCAGCACCTCCTGGGCTTCATACGTGACAAGCAGATGTCGCAGTTATCAGGGCCAGGAGACGGAGCAAAGAGCAGAGTGCTTTAAGCGCAGTAGGTGCAGTGGACAGGACAGCCACCACAGCTAGACACCCCCCACTCCCAGAGGAACACTGCAGGCAGGATGGCAAAAGACACAGCACAAGCAATTGTCACCACAGATTAGCAAAAGCACTGCCATCCATTTAAAACTGGGGAACAAAAACTGAATTGCAGGTACCCAGTTTCTGACTGGGTGCAGGACTGGTGGAAGGAAGAATTCCCCATTGCCTGGACCACAGGTTTATGTGCAGAGGAGCCAGACGATCGCTTTGCACGCTGGTTACCCGCGACTTCAGGCAAAAGCCCTCTAACTTGCAAAACATGTTTGTCCTTCACTCCACAGACTTCAGTTTGCGCTCTCGACCCATATCAAAGGGAATCCCAGAGCACTAAAACCAAACCCTACAAACGACTGACAACAGCCAAATCATTACTCCCTCCAGCATAGCATGCGGATTCACAGAACATGGTATGAGATGTAATGCTGTGACCCAATGATAGGACAAGGGACAACGAGTGTGCGCTGGAACAGAGGAGGTTCCACATCAATGTGAGAAGGATCTTCTTCCCAGTGAGGGTGACGGAGCCCTGGAAGGGGCTGCCCAAGGGGTTGTTTCTTCTCTGGAGATGTTTCAAACCCACAAAGCCATGTTCTTGTGCGACTTGGTCTAGGGGATCCTGCTGTGTCAGGGGGATTGGACTGGATGATCTTTCGAGGTCCCTTCCAATCCCTAATGGTCTGTGATTCTGTGAAATCTGTTTTGAGGACTAACTCTGAAGTGTCTGCTGTGTCTCCAGATAACAGTCAGGACCCTGGACACATGACTCGCATGACCGTGGTGGCACCCAGCGGCAATTATGGCCTTGGGAAAGCGGCCGAGTCAAGACCAAGCAGATCGTACACGGCTCATCAAGAACCTGACACGGAGGTTCTAATCGCTGTTGTGTTCAGGACCATATTACTGGATTACAACCACCACACTGTTCAGCTACAGCTGGGGCCTTCGCACACGAGAAATGCTGACATGTGCTGAAAACTTGCTGTGGCTGATCATGACAGCAGCAATCTCTTTGTTAGTGGAAGGGAGCGCAGCCAAACAACCCACGTCATCACTACGTATCAGAAGTCCCTCCAAGGAAGCTAATCATAGTCACTACGGCCACACTGAAATGTTGGTATGTGCTGTGACAAACAAATTGAAACAGACTCACAGGATCACTCTGGTTGGAAAAGACCCCTGGGAGTATCAAGTCCAACCATCCACTCTACCTGACAAGTTCACCCCTGAACCACACCCCTCAACACCTCATCCAATCCATCTTTAAACACATCCAGGGAGGGCAACTCAACCACCTCCCTGGGAAGCCCATTCCAGGGCCTGATCACCTTTCTGTGAAAAATTTCTTCCTAATATCAAGTCTAAACCTCCCCTGTTTTAACTTGAATCCCTTCCCTCTTGTTCTGTCACTAACTGCTTGTAAGAAGAGCCCAGCACCAACCTCTCCACAATGTCCTTTCAGGTAGTTGTAGAGAGTGATGAGGTCTCCTCTCAGCCTCCTCTTCTTCAAACTAAACAGCCCCAGCTCTCTCGGTCTTTCCTCATCAGATTTATTCTCCAGGCCCTTCACCAGCTTAGTTGCCCACCTCTGCACCTGCTCCAGCACCTCCCCATCTCTGTTGTACTGAGGNTCCAGCACCTCCACATCTCTGTTGTACTGAGGTGCCCAAAACAGGACCCAGTACTCAAGATGTGGCCTCACCAGTGCTGGATACAGGGGGAAGATAACCACCCTAGGCACACATCACCTCAGTGTTTTCCACATCATCTGTTGCTAGGTTTCCCTCTGAAGCCAAAATAGGATAGAGATTTTCCCTGGTCCTCCTTTCATTATTAATGTATTTCTAGAAACTTTATTATCCTTAACAGCTGCAGCCAAGTTGAGCTCTAGCTGTTCTTTGGCCCTTCTGATTTTCTTTCTGCAGAGTCTGACTACGTTCTTAACTCCCTGAAGGGAGGCTGTAGTCAGGTGGGGGTCAGGCTCTTCTCCCAGGCACCCAGCACCAGGACAAGAGGGCAGGGCCTGAAGCTGCACCAGAGGAGAGTTAGGTTGGATGTCAGGAAGCTCTTCCTCATGGAGAAGGTGATCAGAGCCTGGACTGGACTGCCCAGGGCAGTGGGGGAGTCCACATCCCTGGAGGTGTTGAAGGTCAGCCTGGCTTTGGCCCTCAGGGCCCTGGTGTGGCCGCTGGGGTGATGCTAGATCATAGGCTGGGCGGGCTGAGCTCAGAGGTCTATTCCAGCCTAAATGATTCTGTGTTGCAGTCCCAGGGCTACCAGCTGCACATGGCTAACTGCAGTGACACTAAAGCATAACACCAGCTGTCTGAACAATTTTGCACTGTGCAGCAGTGACAAACTACCAAATTCTCCAGTATGACTGCAAGTACTGGAATCCAAACACCGCATCCCCCAAGGATGGGAGGCTTTGGCTGAATAGGTGTGGCACTGGCTTCTTCAGCAGTTTAGAATGGACTGTAAGGCTGAAACACCCCCTCAGGACTTAAGATAGTAAAGTCGTAATTTTCTGGAGCTTTTCAGTGTCTTCTGTGATGATCTGCAGCTGTGCTTCACACTAGAACAGATGACTATAGGAAGTACAAAGCCATCAAACATCCAAGCCTGCAGCAAACAGGCAGGAGGGAAAGTTTCTTCAAACTCTGAGTGAACTCCCTCCTGCTCATTCTTCCCTCTCACAACGCCCATGCAATTCCCAGGCTTGCAGCTCTCTTTAGCACAAGTTCACACAATTCAAGGCAGTGTGAGATTCGGGACGGTTTTAGAGTTGTGGGCAGAAAAGGCTGCACATCCGCCTTCACACGACAAAGAAACATCTGTAACTTCAAATCACTGGTCAAATACTTCAGTATGTGTAGGACTGTCTTGAAGAAAGGGAAAGCTCTACTTCTCACACTCATCACTTCACACGCGATGTCTCATTAACCAACCCACCTCTCTGCAAAATGTAAGTGAATCATACGTTGAAGGGAAAAGGCAAGTGGAAGATGTAAGACAGCCAGAAGACGTTTATGTAAGCCAAGCACACCCCTGACATTAACCAAGTCCGTACGTACGTCCTGGTTGTCCTTTCCAGTGCCTCCCTATGTTTGCATTCTCACAGCGAGCTCTGGAACAGCCACATTAAACACCGTAAGAAAGGCCCTCCTCTTCTCCGTCCCTCTCGCAGGCCAATAAATGCTAAACCAGCCAAATATGCTCCGCTACAGCCTTTATGCAGTTCAACACCACCGAAGCCAGCTCTGCTGCCAAGAATGTATTTAGTCAGAAGGCAAGAGCAAGCTGGAACATCATGTCTTCCTTGACGTCAGTACTGCACCCCGCCACTGGGCTGATTCTGAGGGAGGTGGGCATCTGTGGACGTCACACAGCACAGCAGTGTGGTTGGAAGCAGTGCAATTCCTCAGCTTCGCCGCACTCACGCCGAATCAGTCTCTGGATCAACAGCAGACCAAGATGCTATGCTTGGCGGGGAGCACTCGGACCGGGATTTCCAGTCTACCTTCCTCTACGCTTGGTTTCCACTCCAACACCAACAACATCACTCAGGATTCACAGCACACAGCTAGCGCTCACTCTGCCTTCTCTCACTGAGGATGTCAGAATACAAGGGACAACACTAATGACACCACTTGTAACTGGACAGAATGTGTTCCAGTAACTCTACAAACAGCCTTACAAGCACAGATCCAGTGTGTGCCAGGTGAAGAACATCCAGGTTTTAAGGTTCTTGGCTACAACAACCTGCTACAAATGGCATTAGAACCAGAGAGCTCTACATCAGCGTACGTGCAAGGACAACTTTACACATCTAGTCTTCCCCACCTCTCCTCATTAGAGCAGACAAACATGTTCTGTCATCTACAGTTCAGAAGTGCAACCCTGTAAAGTGGGAGTGAAACCCACACAACTGGATCATGGCAAAAGAAATCTGTTGCTTGGGTTTTTTCCTTGGTGACATGCTTTTAAAAAGAACCTTGTCAGCTCGGCATAAACAGTAGACATGTTAAAAATACGATGAAGTGGCCACCGAGGTTACTCCTTAGCTAGTTCCTCATTTGGCATCATTACTTGCTCATACAACTTATCCATGTGAACAACAAGCAGTAACTAGGAATAAGACCCTTCCAAGACTGTATCGATCTACAGCGACATGTCAGTCCTCCTCAAGTCTGCAGCACCCAGGAAAGAGAAAGGAACACCTACACGGAAAGTGACGTGCATGCACAGCTCACCAAGTTAGTAACAGCTCTTTTTTGACCATTAACTGCACAGTGTTAAATTAATGGTAGGAATGCTGTCTCTGAAGCACACAGCATCAGATCACAGAATCATTCAGGTTGGAAAAGACTCTTGAGATCATCAAGTCCAACCAACAAGCCAACTTGACCAAAACAGAAGTACTGTCATTTCTGCACAGCAGAAAATGCAGTTGGGGAAATGTCGTGATGCCATCCTTCATAAATGAAAGCCTGTAACGTGGATTTAAGCAATGTGCCATGATACTGCACCCGTAAGACTACCTGGCCAACTTGTGTTTATAGCCAGATCTTCAACCATGTGCGAGATTTTGGCAGTAACTTGATCATCTTCAGCAGACAGGAAGGGAAATCTTGTTAGGATTCCCATGCGCTATCACCACTCTAGAAGGTGCAGCTTTACATGTCTCAATGCCACTCTGTTTAGTCCTTTCTGAGAACCACCACCACCAAAGACTTTCATCCGCACATCTGTTACTCCACCAACCCAACCCACTCCCTCTCACCCTCTCCTCATTCCCTCTGCACCTAAAGAGGAATGGGAAAAGTATTTTATTCCATCATCCACTTTTCATCCATCTCTCTCCCAGCACAGCTCCACGGCCACCATCCCCTGGAGCACACAGCTCTCCTAAGTGGCAGCTGTCACACAGCAGGCTGACAAGAGCCTCAGTGATCTAGATCCTGCATGAGAGCTGCTGTTACCATTGGTGAAGCCATTCAGAAAGAGCACCACTACCTTCACCTCACTGCTGTAACTTGGAAAACCTGTGATTAGCAGCAGAGGTACCAAAGTCATCCTCCAAATACCAGTCTGGAAATATTACGGTGTGCCAGAACTACAAAGAAACTGCTGGTTCTTCTCCCCAAAAATTCAAATCCAGAGCAGCCTGGATGATCCTCCCTACTTATCAGGAGAACTTCCTCTCCACCATCTGCAGAGAGAATTCCATTACAACACACTCACATAATAAGCCAGTCTCTGGCAGAGAGAGCAGTGCTTTGGCTTCCACGCATTCAACAGGAGGTCCTGTTAATGAAACACTTTTAACCCACATTGTTCAGGCAGAGACTGATGTGCTAACATGTGTCTTACAAAGCGTGGGCACCACATTAGAGTTGGGCTTGTCTTCTCTGACACAGCTTGCCACTTCAGTCATACGTTCAGCTCTGAAGCATCTGTGCTGTAATGAACTTCTACACACTCGTCCAAAGCCTAGGCCAGGGGTCCTCAAACCTGCAGGCCAGATATGGCCCCCCAGGGTCTCCAATGCGGCCTGCTGGTATTTACAGTGGCGGTTGGTGGGTGGGGAGGAAAGCGAGCAGCCGCAGATGACTTCCTGCCGACTGCGCGGCCGGGCTGAGGTGGGGGGCGGAAGCATCAGCGAGGCAGGCGGCTCCCCCGTCTCTCCCTCCAGCTCCCAGGCAGGACAGGCCAGGCAGCACAAACTATAGCCCGGCCCCCGACACTCTCTGAGGGACAGTGAACCGGCCCCCTGTTTAAAAGGTTTGAGGACCCCTGGCCTAGGCACTGCCTTCAGGATGAGCATGGCTAAGCCGCAAGCTACAATCGAATACTCATCGGACACTGATGGCAACCCAACGTTTACTGGAGCTTAATGCTCTTCTGATACCACCGATTCAATTATTGTTCAGTAGTCCAGTTCCATAACCTACGGGGAAGCAAGACGCACACACACGCGCCACCTCCTCTCACATCAGCGAGTCAGTTATTCCAGGCAAAGGTTCAGTAACTGGAGTTACAGGTAAACACACTGCAGTGCATCATCTGTCAATGCAGACCTCTGCTCAGATGCTCTAAGCCAACGAAGGCAACGTGAAAAAGCAAAGCCTGAGTTATTCCCAAGCGCAAGGGGAAAACACGGGTACAAACCCTGACCCAGCAGGTGCCATGACTTCACTGTGTCCTGAGCACTGTCCAGGAAACTCATTCCTCTGGCCAGCAGGAGTTCCTATTCATTTTCCCCACGTTAGGTTTTTTAACAGTTCGGTGGCTGCTCAGACACAGCTGTGCAAACAATCTTTCAACGTTTGGCCATCCCAAAGTGTCTCGTCTTGCCTCTCCTTCCTGCACACAGGACGAAGAAGGCTACTTTGAATGCTTAACTGGAGGCTTTCATAGCCCAGCTTAAACCATTCGTTCCTGAAATTGCCGAGGTTTGAACGAGTTTTACTAAGCAAATCAGCATGATTACATGTGGAATGAAATGTAGACACGAGACAGTTGGTCGCAACAGTACTTTCCAAATCTTCTCAAGAAGATCGACTCCCACCCCAACCTGAAAAACGCCCCACGAATGTGCAAGCAGTTTAAAAAAATGGAAGCAATTATAGCAAAGCAACGGAAAAGCGACGTTTCAAAAATGCCGTGGATGAGAACAAGCAATAGAAAGCTTTACGGCACAGGCCAAAAGCAACAATGGCTTTTTTGGCTTCCCAGAAAGAAAACCTTCCATCCCATACAAACAGAGGAACAGTGTCCACGCACAAGTGCTTTTGCAGGACTACTGATCATTCCGTGAGTTCTGCAGTTATTGGCAACCGACACAAACACACACCACCCTCACCAAAGTAACTAGGGACTAACCCTGTGCAAATCACACAGTCACAGAACACTAGTGACTAGAAGGGACCTCAAGTGATCACCCAGCCCAATCCCCCTGCCACAGCAGGACCACCTAGACCAGGGGTCCTCAAACCCCGGCCTGTGGGCTGGATACGGCCCCCCAGGGTCTCCAATGCAGCCCGTCGGTATTTACAGACACCCCCCACACACACAGCCGGGGGGTTGGGGAGGCAGGCGCAGATGACTTCCTGCTGACTGTGCGGCTGGGCTGAGGAGGGGGCAGCGGCATCAGCTCCCCCGTCTCACCTTCCCTCCCTCCAGCTCCCAGGCAGGACAGGCCAGAGAGCACAAACCAGCCAGCACCAGTGGGACTAACTGATGAACACTTACATCACTTGATATGACTAGCAGTGGCAAATATGGAACCTAACACTGACCATCTCATCAGCCAAAAGCAGGCCCGTAGCCCACATTGAAATATTATTTGGGTTTTGTTGGTTACAACTGTTCTTCATTTTAAATGTTGCAGTCTTTTTCCTGGTTCTTGTGCACCACTACAAATACAACATGTGCAGTGTGCACAGGAATTCGTTCATTTGTTTCCAAACTAGAGCCCGGCCCCCGACAGTGTCTGAGGGACAGTGAACCAGCCCCCTGTTTAAAAAGTTTGAGGACCCCTGACCTAGAGCAACTCTAGGAAATCACAGAATCACAGGACATTAGCGATTGGAAGGGACATCAAAAGATCATCCAGTCCAGTCCTCCTGCCACAGCAGGATCCAGTCGCACAGGAACACGGCCAGGTGGGTTTCAAACGTCTCCAGAGAAGCAGACCCCACAACCCCCTGGGCAGCCCCTTCCAGTGCTCTGTCACCTCACCGGGAAGAAGTTCCTCCTCAAATCAAAAGCTAGACACTAGCACAAACACAACAACAACGCTGCAGAAATGAAACAAGTCAAACAAGGAAACCCGTTCCATTAAAGCGTCGTTGTTCCAGAGCAGGGTACCACACTTGGAATATTTCACTAGACAGGAGACCTTTAGAGAAGAGAAATCATTCCGTTCAGTGTTCACCTTCGCACTCCACACTAAAAATGCCCAAGCATGTGAAGGCAGCAGAAGTGATCTCCCAGGCTTCTGCACGCCAGTGCAATTATTTTACCACTACTTTCAGATTTCAAGCGGTTAAAAACGTTATTTCAGGGAGAGCAGAATGTCGTTTGCTCAGGACCATAATTTCAGTGCTTGAAATCGCTGCAACACCAAGGAAAATTATTGAAAGATAATCTTTTCTCATGTAACTGCTTTCTTTTTTTAAAGAAAGCCATTGCACTAGTGACTAGTGCTAACGAGAAAAGACACGGTGATTAAACACTTCATGTCCATTAATAACTAGTCTGAAGAGCTAACGCGTGCTCCAAACATGACCAAAATGCCAAGTGTTCCAAAGCTTCCCACTGCTCTGGAGAGCGACGAATACACTTGACTCTTGTGCTCTCCTCGAGTCTGAGTAAGAGCATCACAGACCTGGCAGCTTCAGCACCTGCTGCAGTTGGTCTTGGTTGGACTTCCTTACAGGACTCACCAGGTGCCTCAGATCACATCAACCCGTCAAGGACACTGTTGCTTTCCCTGCTGTTGCACACAGGCCATGCTTTTGTACAAGGGCAGCCAACAATCTGAGCAACCTAAGCAGAACCACACTGTTACGGCCTCCTTGCCTTCCACAGATTACCAGCCTGAAAGAGGTTTCTTTGGTAACTGGGAGAGTTTACTCTGCCCTTTCTTTGGATGCTGGCCTGCCTCACGTGCCGGGTAATTGGCTGTGGGAGAGCGTATTAATGACCCATGAATGCTGCGGTGAGGCAGCAAGAGATTCGTCCTCAGAACAAGGCTACTCTGGCAATCTCACAGAGCCCCACTGGCAGCAGCCCCACAGCAAAAAGGCTGACAGTGCTCACATCTCAGGAGCTTGGTGCTCACATCAGTAACTGCAAAAGGGAGAACCAGAGAAGACCACCTTTCAGACACCCTACCAGAAGCAGAAAAGGCGCTCTAGCTGCTCTTCCCTATGCTCTGTCTTGGCACGCGGGAAATGCCGCGCGCACCGGTCAGCATGTTTTACCGCTACGAAACAGAACATGGAAAACGGTGCAGCTTACACGCAAGATCACAGAATCACTGAACATCAGTGATTGGACAGGACCTCAAAAGATCATCATGCCCAATCACCCCACCACAGCAGGATCAGCTAGATCAAGTCGCACAGGAACATGTCCATGGGTTTGAAACATCTCCACAAAAGGAGAGACTCCACAATGTCCCTGGGCAGCCCCTTCCAGTGCTCTGTCACCCTCACCGGGAAGAAGGTCCTTCTTATACTGGCATGGAACCTCCCCTACTCCAGCTCACACCCACTGCCCCTTCTCCTATCATTGGTTGCCACTGAGCAGAGCCTGGCTCCGTCCTCCTGACATCAGTCCTTTCCATATTTATCAACATTAATAAGTCAACAGGCTCAGCAACAATATACTGAATTGAAACCTTGCTTGTGGAAATCTAAGCTACTTACAACGTCTTTCTGCCTTTTCCACGTGCTACAGAATCTGGACCAATGTGATGACCAAAGAACTTGTCAAGGGACTCCCTGACACCTGGGACAAAAGCTAATGTGGTTGTTAATCCTCGATCCACCCTGCAGCTCTTGAGCTGCCATCCCTGGATATTTTCAAAAGCTGCACAGATGTGGTGCTAGGGAAAAGGGTTTAGCGGTGGGTCTAACAGTGGACTCAGCAGAGTAGGGTATGTGGCTGGCCTCGATATCGTAAAGGCCTTTCCCAACCTAAATGATCCTATGAATTTTACTGGCTGACAACCTTTAAGAACAGTGCTACCAAAGGCACACATCATGTAACAACACTTCATTTTAAACACATTCCTAAGGCTCAAAAACCTAACTACACGTCACTCAACCCTGCGGTAAAGTGGCAATGGTGGCATGAGGTTCACGGTTCGACTTCATGACCTTGGATGCCTCTTCCAACTTCACGGGTCTATGAGGCATTTACACGTACAGAACAAACCGTCGCTTACGATGCGAAACAAGACGGAAAATGCCTTCTGTGGTATCGACTAACAAATCGCTTTTTCAATGCGCAAAGCGCCCCATTACTGCTAAGTTATGCAAGTTGCACAAAACCAGCATCAGCAAGGACCGAATCTGCCAAAGAGCAAACAATTTCTGCCAACCAACGGGGCACGAGGAGAGTAACACAACGGAGCGGTTTCAATTAGCTGGGTGTATAAAGCTATTAAAAGGCAAATCTCCTTCATTAAAAAAGGCAGACAGTAAGTTAGAAAGACTTCAGTGCACTCAAACTAGAGCTGACACAAGGCATTTCACCTTCTCCCTCTACTGTAATGAGGAGGATCAGGAGAACTTGGGATAGAGCAGCTGAAGAGCAGTCCCTTCGCCTGCTGCTGAAAGACTTGTGCCTACCCAGGAAGGCAAACAACACAGAGCATCCAGCGGCCCATGGCCGAGAAAAAATCCCAGCAGTCTAAAAAACCACTTTCTCTAACCTCATTCAGATACCTGGAGAAGGGAAAGGCCACATGGTTGTCCCTTTTGCCCTTGCCCCAATGAAGTCTGTGGCTTCATGCACCCCCAGGATGACTCAGTCAGGTGCTAAGGGTCAGAGGCAAGTTGCTCGAGGAGTTTCACCTTAATGGTGAAAAGATGCTTTGTTTTCTAAATAAAGCAATCCTTAGCATCGAAACTTTAACTGAGTTTTTAAATTGATAGATATGAGAAGGAACTTCTTCACAGTAAGGGTGACAGAGTACTGGAATGGGCTGCCATGGGGGCTTGTGGAGTCTCCTCTGGAGACGTTTAAAACCCATCTGGACGTGCTCCTGTGCAACTTGGTCTAGGAGATTCTGCTGTGGCAATGGGATTGGACTAGATGATCCTTCAAGGTCCCTTCCAATCCCTAATGTTCTGTGATTCTGTGATTTCTTAACAAATGAAAGGCAGGATTTTAAGGCCTTCTGTGTGCTGGCCAAAAGTGGTGCCTTTAGCTGCTGGTGTCCACAGCAGCCTGTTGATACTGCCGACAGGCACTGCCGGTTGGGGTCACTGAGAAAGTACCCCCACATCAATAACAAGAGGAGACTTGGTTCACGACTGGTTTGGTTTGGTTTTACTTTAAATAACCTAAGTTACTTAAAAACCCCAGGTACTAGTATAGGCTGGGGACTGTGTGGGAGAGCAACACGAGAAAGGGGGTCCTGGGGGACAGCAGGATGGCCATCAGCCCTGGTGGCCAAGGCGGCCAGAGGCATCCTAGGGTGGATTAGAAAGGGGTGGTTAGTATATCAAGACAGATTCTCCTCCCCTCTGCTCTGCTCTGGGGTGACACCAGCTGGAATCTTGTGTCTCGTTCTGGAACTCTCAGTTCCAGAAGGACACAGAGCTGGTGGTGCAGAGCCAGAGAGATGATGAAGGAAATAGAACAGGGCAGGGGGATTGGACTGGATGATCTTTTGAGGTCCCTTCCAATCCCTAATGTTCTGTGAAACATTTGCTCATTAGTGCAGGCAATTCCTCCTTCCAAGAGCTCCAGCTCATACCACACAGCTCCTGAGCCAAACACCAACTTTATATAAATAAGAAATTTCAAAAAAATATTATGAATTTAACTTGAGAGAATAATTTCAAGTAAAACAAAAGATACTGAGAACGTGTGTAGGCACAATATGCCTTTTCTCTCCTCTCCACCTAAATTAGTCTGCTTTCCACACAATACATTTCTACCCCAACATGCTGTTCTCACTTCCTCCAAAACAGCTCTACACCAGCTCCTCCTCCTCCCACAGGGGCCAGGGGACACATCAGAAATACCTACAAAAAACCCACTGCACAGGACATTAGCAGAGCAGTTACTCTCCCCTGGCCCACAGAGAGACTCACACACTTCAAGCCAGAAGTCAGACACCTGCATTTAAGGCCATAGTCATCCAAAGCTGTTCTTAATCTCTCAGGATGCAACTGCACACAGTTTTGTCTGATCAAATTAGGATGGAGACAGAGCTGCTACTGGCTCCAAATCCCTCTCTTGCCAGCGTCACCCCAGGCACACCACCCACCAGCAGCCTCCAGGCACCTGAGAACAGGGAACCCTGTGATCCAAGCCCTTGCTCGCAGGAAAATAAAAACACTGGCTAATATGAACCAAGTATGGACAGCCCTGAAAGCAAAGCTGGGAATCCAAGCCTCACCCTTGCAGATAAATGGAGCTTTACTGAACAGCAGTCCCTTAGTTTTAACATGGTTTTGGAAACACAGATGACAGACACTGCAGGGATGTTGGATTGCTCCCCTTCAGACCAAACCAAGTCATTGGTCTAGGATGGGAATCCAGTTACTCCCAAGGTGAAACACTCCTCCTTGCTAGTTACTTTAAACTGGCAAAGAGAACACTAATTCACATTAAGAAAACTCATCATCAAACAGATCCACTGCAAACAAACCATTGCCAGTTATGTGCTGTTGCCACTGTGCGCTCACTACGGCAGCTACTGTTTGGCAAGGCGCATCCTTTACTCTTCCCTAAGCTCATTATTTACTACGTCTGGACAAGCACGTCTCCATCGCAAGAGCCAGCACACATCCCATTGCCAGCATCTAATCTCTCACAGAACACCCTAATTAAAGATGCATACTCAATGCTAAAAACAATAGCAAGAACTCAAAGCAAAGCAAAACCCCTTCATGTGACTCAACAAAGCAATTGGAAAGAGCACGGAGCAAACTGAAATGAAGTCCTGTAGGCCACAGCAAGAAGTCATTAAGGGGAGGGGGTGAAAAAGGGTGAAGAGATAAAATAAAAACCAACAGGCAGGCAACTCTCCACAGCTGACCCAGTGTGACCTTTCTGGATTCCTAGCTCATTCACTGCCCATGTGTCAGATGATAACAGCTTTAAGGGTGGCAGCTTCAGAACTGATCCAAAGCTCATTCATGGCAATGGTTCTCACTGTGCTGATGACAAGCAAAAAGCACTGTGTCCATCTAGAGAAGCCCACAGCTTTCTCCTCCTCAACACCGAGGGCTGATTCTTACCATCAAACGGACTGTCACTGTGGCAGCGCAACAGCCACAGAAACACTAACAGCGGGCAGCAGACACAAACAAATGACCGCTGGAGATGTAAACACCCAATCACCCTGCTGAAAAGCTACTTCTATCTCTTTGCTCAAAACTACTGTAACACGGAATCCATTCTCCTTCCAGGTAGAGCACTGATTTGAATGGGGGGCTACAACACCTAACATTGCTGAGATATGCTGAACTCAAAATCCTTGAGCTGTAACACTGGGAACACTGTGAGGTTCCACAGATTCCATCCAAACAACAGCAGAAGAGAGAAACTTGTAACTTCAGAAACACAGACTGAACCTGAAATGCCAACACGCATCGGTCTTCCCCTCAGAGGTCTGGTTTTTGTTCTTTCTTGAGGTGAATTTCCCTTTTGCAAGACTTACCTGAACAGTACTCCGTGGGAAGCTCCTTACCGACAGACAGGGGATAGGTTTAAGATTTCCTGGTTTCATTAGGACAAACAGAAGGCAGTTACCTTGCAGGAGGTCGATCACGTTACTGAACATCTGCAAAGTGAGGCAAGGTAATGAAACGACAATATTGCCAGTTCTAGATGCTATTGAATCCTGCCTGTGGGTTGAATTCACTTGTACATGTGCCACTGAAGAGTTATGAGCATGTTCATTCTTCCTTTGGATCTAAAATGTCACCATTCTCATCACAAAATACTATCAATTGAAAACCAAACATCTTGTGATTACCTTTTACCATAAGGGACTGGGTAGCAAAGTTTTTCTTCAGCTTAACCTTCCTTTCAACCAGAAAATAAACTTCTGATTAATTGTGGCGGTTGAGAAACTTTTGGAGGAACACGCCACATATGCAAGTCACATTTTTAGTTACTCTACTACACAGAGCACTCACTCATCTAAACAGGAATCTGCACAGAGCTGCAGAGACAACAGGCCTTCAGGACACAGCATCTTGCAAACTCAAGCCCTTGTCCTACATTCCCCAGCAAAGAGACGATCAAGCATCCAACCTGCCGTTAAACATTTCCAGGGAGGGGCCATCCACAACTTCTCTGGGCAACGCGTTCCAGTGCCTCGGCACCCTCACAGTGAGGAATTTCTTCCTAAGAGCTAACCTAAATCTCCCCTTTTTTACAGAATTATGGAATCATTCAGGTTGGAAGAGAACATCACGTTCAACCAACAGCCCCACTGTAGCAAGCCTGCAGCCATTCCCCCTAGTCCTATCATTAGAATCTCTCATATAAACTCCCCCTTCCTCTCTACTAGCAATGCTTAGCGCAATACTTTGAAGGCTACAAAATACCTGGTCCCTTAAAATCAACGTATGCATTTGCTCTCCGGAGTCCTGTCATATCTTACTTTCTTATTTTTCTAATGAGAAGATGTTCTGGTTGCTTCAAATGTTCAGGCTGCCACTTCTGTGGCAATTACTTAAGTGCAGCGATTACAAGTCCAGGCTGAAACGCTCTCTTGAATCCTCACGCAGAACGTGACAGATCACGCTCACTGCACTCCGGCTCAACTGCCAGGGCTCCAAAACCAGTCTTTTGACCACAAACTGCCCTGAACTGCAACGACCCGCGTGGTTCAGAGCACACAGTGGAATCACGGCTGAAGTAAGGAAAAGCTCCCCTGACTGCGAAGTCCACTGCCTGACAATGACATGACTGATTGCAAGTATTTTCAAGAGGGCTTGAGGTCTACAACACTAAAAACACAGAGATATTTAACAAACTATTTGAACACGTCTGCAAACGCTCCCCCTGCACTGGGGACTGAGGAGGCCTTCCCTTGAGTATTGGGGGCAGTGCTGGGACCCTCACGGCAAGAGATTTGAGGGGCTGCAGTGGGTCCAGAGGAGCAATGAGGCTGGGGAGGGGCCTGCAGGGAAATTCTGACAGGGAGAGGCTGAGCGCGCTAGGGGTGTTTAGAGGCAGCTACCAAGCCAGTAAAGGGTTTGGAACAGGGTCATTTGACAAACAGCTGAAGGATCTGGGGCTGTTTAGCCTGGAGAAGACATGGAGGGGAGACTTTCTTGCTCTCTACAACTACTTGAAATGAGGTTGTAGAGAGGCTGGGTTTGGTCTGTTCTTCTTAGTAGCCAGTGACAGGATATGGGGAAATGGCCTTAAGCTGTGCCAGGAGAGGTTCAGGTTGGATGTCAGGACGGATTTCTTTCCTGAAAGGGGGACAGGGTTTGGTGGTGCTGCTAGGGTTAGTCAGACAGCTATTCACCACAGCTGACTGAGCACGACTTTTTTTTTCCAGAGTAGCTTCTACTTTGCTTTCAGCATGTCCCTCCACAATATTTCCTGGAAACCCAAACCAGAAGGACAAGAATGGCACTGCACCTTGCAAATCCAAGCATCACCCACATGAAAGCAACTAACAAAACTACAGAGAACTCAGAAGTAAGCTAGGTGCTTGTCAGCAACGGGGGGATTTCCTTGCAAAGATTTTACTTCTTAACATGGTATTTACTCAGAGTTAACTCTCCCACTGTTAAAAAGAATTGCCAGCGAGCCTTCAGCAGCTGCACCTGGTTAAGATTCCAAGCCAACGTCTCACCAAGAAGCACTGAGGTCCCAGCATTCCCATGATGGGTTTCAGAGTTGACTCCAAAGGAAGCGTACCACCTCATGAACTATGCTCAGACAACACCAGCATGTCCCACCTATATTTACCTACCCTCATTATGCCAAGGAAGGTTTTTTTCACCTTCTTATTGACAGAAAGATTATCAGGAGAGAAGGAAGGGAGGCTAGGGAAGAAGGAGCTATTTTAAAGTGGGTAATTTATAGCTGCAGCTATTGGCAACTGGTGGATCTGGCCCAACTAAAAATAGGTTTTACACTCAAATTAAGACAGCAATACCATGCACTTCTACAGGCATGACAACCATCCTCTGTGGGACGCAAGAACCCTTTAGAGGTGACCCAGCCAGATGCTCAGCAGTATTGATGGGTATTTTCACCCTTCCAAACACAAGATGGCCGCAGAGGAGATGCCAGCATTATCCCCTGCTCAGTGAAAGCCTTGGTATCCACCTCCACATTCCTCCAGGCCTTTGGGTCAGCTCACCTAAGACTTTGTTCCACCAGTGACACCAGACCAAACGGCACAGGCACAGCCCAGTCAGCAGTAACTGAAGTGACATGACAATGACTTATATTCTTGTAAAGCTCAGCCTGACACCAGATACCAGTAAAATCCTAGCAGAGGGATCTCCACGGCACTCACAAAGAGGGGTGCAGCGTTGCCAAACACAGACTCTGGTCCACCTGAAGCAATGGATGCTGATGTGACTCTTAAACCATTTCTCTGAAAAAGCAGTTGAACATTTAACTTAAAGGCTGAATTAATTCTCATTAACTTGTTGCCCTCTTCTTCAGACATCAGAATGTCTGTAATACCGCTTTGCATCTCACCACGTTATAATAATACACTTCAGCTGTGTGGGATTTACTTACAGCTTACTCTTCTACGTTCATCTACTAATTAACAATTTACTTGGAAACTCCCACCATATGGTACCATAGCAGATGTTAATCACGTGAGGCCAGACACTTTGAAATGACTGTTGCAGACACTTCACATAAGGTACCAAGTGCCCTAAATTTCTGCTTTAAGGATGTACTGCCAGCTGACCCTACAAGATCACATCCATAGTGATTTTCTTCATGATAACATTATTTAGCAGCTAAGCAGAACAAAGAGGGGCAGACTGCAGCTCACAGTGCTTCACGACTTGATCCACCCAATTCCCTCCGCATAGGAGAAATGCCTGCCCTGGAAACACGAGGAAAATTTGCCTCCTCTAGCAAACAACTGCTAGCCCCCATACATAGGGAGAGTGAAACATGTGCACGAGTGGATGCCTGTGCACCATTCCAGATCTAGGGTGCACCAGACGAATGGACCCGTGTCTTCCAGCCCTTCACTCTTCCATTGCATTATGAGGAGCAGCAGATGCTTGCTCTCACACAGCCCGCTATTTCAAATTTAAGAGCAAGTGTTCTACTAGGTCCAGTTGTCCCTCAAGAAATTGCAGTCAACTGACAGAACTGCAAGTTCGTCCATGTGGCGGTTGCTCTCCTCTGCATTTTGACTGTAATATGGATCCAATATTGAGGACCCAAAATCTTTCTTCTTGAAAACTAGAGATCATCTCCATGTCTCTACTTTGTCTTTTCAGAAAAAAAATAGATGCTTTTGAAAAGACAGTAGAGATTAAAGAAGAAAATTCAGAGTTTCCCAGGAAGGTGGTGGTGGCCCCGTCCTTGGAGGTGTTTAAAGGCTGAGCTGGATGAGGCTCTGGCCAGCCTGATCTAGGATGGGTTGTCCATGATCCTGTGGTCTCTTCTCACCCTGACTGACTCTATGACTTGGTCTAGGTGATCCTGCTGTGGGGGGGATAGGACTAGACGATCTTTCGAGGTCCCTTCCAATCCCTAATGATTCTATGATTCATACTACAAGTTCGGAGTCGTTGTGTAAGAAATTTGGAAATCCTTATCCTCCAGCCAGATCAGACACTGAAGGCTTAAGGATTTTGCTAAGTAAATAACAAATGTGACAGTAAATCACAGTAAGTAAGTGTCACAACAACATTTGGGTTTATTGGTATCTAGTCATCTACGGCTAAGTCATCCTGCTGATGGTAAGTGCCTTCTACAGGTAATCACTGAGAGTTAGCCAGTGATTTAATGGGAAAACACTAATTTCTTGGGGAGGGAAAAAAAAAACCCCACACCAAAACAAGCCTCAAACAACAACAGTCAGCGCACAGCAAGGAAGCCCGAGGAACAAGCTTCTTCTTCCTCCTAGTTACACACCTTGGAATACAAGCCTGTCCATGGCATCTCTTCTCAGGAAATCACTTTTCCACTGGAAACTAGTGACAACTATTACTGCTTGGCTCTGAGAAACACAGTGCAGCCAAGTGCTCCTAGTTTAAATGGCTCTCCACGCTTGCGAGGCTCATACAGGAAGGCTAGACCATGGCCAATTTGGGTTTTGTCTGGTTTGTTACTGGTGGAGGGCTAAGAGACAACGACTTGCAAAGACCCCAGCAGTATGTCTGTACATACATATTTCAAACCTCTGATCTGAGAAGGTATCTGGTTTATATCACTGCCCTGCAAAATTCTGACACTCGTCAAACAGACAGAGCATTTGTGAAGTTCCTGGTTTCAGACTGCCGTGTGCAGACATATCTCAGTAGGATCAGAACATAGAGCTTCTCTGAACTGTTGCAGAAAAACCCCCAAACCCCTTGAGAAAACATATTTTGAGGCCATATTTAAACCAACAGATGTTTCAGAAACAGAACAGTCTGTTCCAATAAAATAAAGGTGTAAACAGGCAGCGTCAAAAGTGCTTCACCACTGGCACACGAACTGCGGTAGTGAGCGAGATCGGCTCATCTCTGAAAGCTCCCTCCCAACAAATGATCATTAATTTAGAAATTAATTCTCATGCTTAAAATTTGGCTGCAGGAATTCTTTGCAAAGTGGCTGCTTACGTAACGCTGCATTTGCTATAGCAACACATGGGCTGTTAGGCTTTGACACATCCCAGTTGCGACTGCAGTTCAATCTTCTGCTGATAAACAATGGCAAGAGAGGTTTCCTACCGTGGACAAGATGCTCTAAAACAGAGCACCATGACTGCTGTGGTTGGGCACTGACACTGCTAAGTCTCTTAACATCAGAAGGGCAAGCAAGAAGTGAGAGATCCAGAGGAAAAGCCAACAATCTAAAGAAAGAGACCTTCCAGTGCTGCTTTTACTACAGTTCTAAAGCTGGAAACCTCAAAAGTAAAGTCTGGAATTCGTGCAGTTTGACCCTACAATTTAACTTCGGCAAACTCCCTTCTCCTCTCCAAAATGACCCCCAACACCAGGACTGTCACTGCTTTCCTACAGAAGGACTGGATACCTGTACGTTTAAAAGTCCGGCAGTGCGTTGAGATTCAGCTCCAGCTGCAGCACCACCTCAGGATTTTGTTTGCAGCTGTCCTTGCGCCACGTCCACAGTAAAGGCTTAACTCCATTCCACAGCGTCGCTCCAAACACAGCACGGCACATCTGCCGTTTGCCTCTCTCCTACAGAAAACAGCCCAGAGTTTGAATGCCGACAAACTGTAAAACACCTTATCTGGTCCACATGCGGCACTCAGCAGTGACACACCCATGCTACTCTGCAGGCCTTCCAGCATCTACCCGAGCTTGATAAGCAAACCTTTTCACAATCCGAGTAGTTTTCATATCCTTTACATGTAGCTTTGGTTTCCCTGAGACAATCACAGAGCTATGGAGGCTGGAAAGGCCTCTGAGCTCATCCAGCCCAGCCCAGGACCTGACACCACCACATCGGCCAGACCAGGGCACTAAGGGCCACAGCCAGGCTGGCCGTCAACACCTCCAGGGATGGGCACTCCACCACTGCCCTGGGCAGTCCAGTTCAGGCTCTGATCACCCCTTCCATGAGGAAGGGCTTCCTGACATCCAACCTAACCTTCCCCTGGCAGCTGCAGGCGCTTGCCCTTTCATCCCAGCACTGGTTGCCTGGGAGAAGAGCCTGCCCCCCCCCGACTGCAACCTCCCTTCAGGGAATTGGAGAGGGGTAGAAGGTAGCCCTGAGTCTCCTCTTCTCCAGGATAAACACCCCCAGCTCCCTCAGCCTCTCCTCATCAGCCTTTCCCTCCAGCCCCTTCCCCAGCCACATTGTTCCTCTGGACCCGCTCCAGCCCTTCAATCTCCTTCTTGAAGTGAGAGGCCCGGCACTGTCCCCAGTACTCAAGGGGAGGCCTCCCCAGTGCCCAGCACAGGGGGAGACTCCCATCTCTAGTCCTGCTGGCCACACTATTCCTGATACATGTCAGGACACCACTGGCCTTCCGGGCCACCTGGGCACCCTGCTGGCTCCTGTTCAGTCGGGTGTCACCCAGGGCTGCCAGGTCCCTCTCTGCCCGGCTGCTCTCCAGCCACTCATCCCCCAGTTGGTAGCTGCAGGGGAAACTCATTTTTTCCCAGATTATTTCCAGCAGTCACATTTGTTTAAGGGCCTAGTGAAAGCAACACAAAGGGAAGCAGCACAAGAAAGCAACCTCAACTCAGTAAACCACTGGAAAAAGCCAGACGGACTAACTCGAAAGCACCAAAGGAGGCACCTACGTATGTGTGAACACACCTCCTCTGCACCACAGAGCGGATACTCACAGGCCCATCGTCCGGCCTACATACCAGGAAAAGCTCTGCAAAGCTCTGCCCACAACAATCTCCTTCAGGGAACATGACAGCAAGACGCACAGCTTTTCAGCTAGGTCTGATGGCCACCCTGAACACAGTAGCCGTCCTCGCTGTGCGTAAGGCTCACATGCACTTGCGGCATCACAGCACTGCCAGAGGGGCTGTGCCTTCGCCGATCAGCTTCCCCGTTGCTGTCTAATGATTCAGCAAGTGCAGTAGGACCTGGATGCTGCCACAGAAGACCCAGCGCTCTGCACAGGCAGGAGAAGGAGTGGAAGGATCCAGATGGCAGCATCTTTTAAAAGAAATAATAATTAACTATTAGAGTCTTTTGTTTCAGAGCATTTGCACAAACTCATGGTATTTCCTTGCCGAACATTAGTGCGATTCCCCCTGCACTGGCCAAAGCACAGCTGTGGGCAACCCACAGCGACTCCGTGCAAGCACACATCCTCCTGAAAACGAATGTGATGTCCTGCATGTAAAAGGCAAACAGCACCCTGGTCTTACATCTGTGTAACGTTCAGCCATCCAGATGGGGAACATCCACACCTTGTTTTCACTCTGCTACCCTCCGCTATCACGTTCACATTTCTCCTTCTCTTCCCTGAGTCTTCTGAATATTTTCACATCCTCCTCAACACTGGCAGAGTGGACTTTGCCGAGATAGAAAGCCCCCATTCCTTGGTATTAGAAGTCTTTAGAGATCCCCGTGCCTCGGACATCAACTTCTCGACTATGACTGTTTTCACAAGAGTTGAAGCTGTGTGAGGTTACTAACAGCTCGATGAGCTGTCACTCAGCAAATAATTACTTAAGCTCTGCCAGATAAAGTGATATTGATGTTTCAAGGTGGACTGCCTTTTGGAAGATTCTGCCAGTGAGAGGCTGGTACTGACACTGTCAGAAGGAGTGAGTGCGCATCAAACTATAGTCGTTATGAAGAACCTCAGACAAAAGAGGCTGAGCTACAGTCCTTGCTCACAAACTTTCTAAATGGTTGGAAAGTAACTGCAGGTAGTTGAGTTTTCTCAGCACCTGAGGTACCTGGAACACATCTAACACACTCCCTTCCCAAGTCAGAGAAAGCAACAGTGCTAAGCAGCACTTGTCTTCACAATGTGTCAATGGCTTTAGCATAGCTGTGGACTCCAAACGTGTCCCTTCAAAGGGAAGGTAGAGGTGACTGACAGAGCCGTGGCTCACTGATCCACGCAGAGTCTCTTAAATGAGGACTAAATACACGAAAAACAAAATAACACCACTTGAATAAATTTAAATGTTCGTTTTATCTTCCGCATACAACATGCCATCCTGTGGGAGAGATGAGCTAATCCGTCTGCTCTTTCTTCAGCTCTGTGCCAGTGAGACTTCTGGTGGTGGGCTCATTTCAAACTCTAGAAACACTCATATGCTGACACAGGCCCCACTCACTTGGCCCTTTTCACTTGCAAGGTTTTAACTAATCCACAACTTCTTGATGCAACAACTTTCATGGGTCAAAATTCAGGTAGTCATTTGTCAACCAACTCCAGGTACAAGTCTGTATTGCAGCAGCACTGGAGCCCACAGGTTATTAAAAGAGCCGCAGATTAAGGACATACATAAAGGAAAACAAAAGGAGAAACTATTTATTCCAGCAGTTGCTCCCTATCCAGGCACCAGCTCGGCGCTCTTACCTATCACTTCTGAGCAGCAATACCCTCCCTTTCTTTGAATCTCACATCTTGAGCGTTAGGCCCGATGCTTTATCGCTGCCCTGAACAAAATGCCACCGAGGCAACGGCTCTTTTGGCTAAGTAAAGGATTCCAGACAGGGCCCTTTACTGCAAACGTTCAGGTCACACCAGCAAGGCCATCACAAAAACACAGAGCAATAAAACCCAAAGTGTTTCATTTCCCCTTCCTTCCAGATAACTGCAGACAATGTGAAACAGCAGGATTTTCCTTTTCCAGGACAGATTTCCATCTGGACACTGAAATCAGTTTTGAAGAATACTCTCTGCAGAGCTGCTCTGAGCTGGCTTATTACATAACAGACCCTTAACTCAAGGGAAGGGGTTAAAACCAAGTCCACCCTTTGTAATTCTTAACCCCACTGAGTCAGCAAAACATTCTTGCATCTCTAAATGCCCCTTCATTTGGCAAAACACACTTGGCTGCTGCTAGCGCAAGGACCACTGATGCACTCACCTCAGCGTTCTCAGGACAAAGACATGTTCACGTTTTACTCAGTGAGCTGCCTTGGGCACCTCTTAAAACTGAAATTAACTACTTTTGGGACTTCCAGAAATGCGGTTTTCTAGAGACAGCATCTTCAAGGCTCTCACCACTGGGATTTCACTAACAACATACAGGACCAAGGTAACACTACAGAGAGAGATGAAAACATACTAATTCCCTGGCTCAACTTGTGAAATCAAAGAGGCTGTCCAGGTATTTCTCCTCAAACAGTGCTAGTCAACAGCAGGTGCTTCGTTAACCTCTCAGCACCTCACTCCAAATGAGGGTTCATTTGCAAATCAGAACAGAAAAGCACAAAATGAAAGCCTGGAGCAGCATAGATGTGTTTGTTCTGCAAAAATGAAAGCGCTCCAGGGAAACACTCAAGCATTCTCCTCAAAATAAATTCAACTGCAAAAACCAAGAGCCAGAACCCAAGAAGTAGGGACAACTGCACCAACCTATGGCTCTGCCGCTTAGTCACAGGTCTCTAACCACAACCTGTTACCCAGCCTCAGGAGTTTTAATGATATTGTCTAATCAGCCCCTCATTTCTAAATAACTGACACTGGGATACTGGGGCACCACAAAAGCAGAGGATGCAATGGACTCTACCTGTCATTTATGACCAGTACGTGGTGTGTTACAGTGCTGACTGTAAAAACTCACCGTCTGCAAATTCTTTCTTCCCCGTGCCTTCCCAAATCATGGGGAAGGTACCTCTGCCACTTATTTGAAGAAACTCCTATACAATCAACTTCTTCTTTTCCACAAGTAACAAAAGGCTGGAAGCTAAATAGCTGAAGGGGGGCTGGACCGGATGACCTTTCCAGATCCTTTCCAATCCCTAATCTTCTGTGATTCTGGGATTTTGAGGTTTAAAAGGCTTTTCCTTTAACACTGATCATCCGTGGCTCCTTCAAGTTTTTTAGCAATATCTACTAACTTCCCAGGATATTAAGTATAACATCCTTCTTTTTTATTATCTACGGATTGAGAACACTTCCACAAAAGCAAAGCTGTATGTTACTGAGTATAATTACAACTCCACAGCCATGAATGCAAGGACTGGCTGATCAACTGAACACACACGGTCTATGCCTGAAATTTTAGGGATGATGAAGCTGTCATGTTAGCAGCACGCAGCATGTTCTGAAGAACCCCCCCAAAACGCAGCAGTCGTTCAGAAGTTGTACCCACACGACTGTTCTCTCTCTCCATAAAAGACACAGAATCCTAGATGGTGATTTATTAACAGCGCAGCTCCACCCTAATTTAAAGGGAACAATGACAACAACACCCCCGCGTCCCCCAAACAAGCAAACAAACATAAGATGACCTTTCACAACCACCGTGCTAAAGCCGTGTCGGTGCACACTGAACAACCAAAAATTATTTCCAAGTCATCAAGTCCGAGTTTTATTCTCATCAGACTTTATTTCAAGGGAGGACAGGTGCGGGAGCAGTAGAGCATCCGCTCGCGCACACGTCCGGCCAGTCCAGCGGCTGATGTAACTCACAGACCTTCACACGCCGCCCCCAGAGACGGGGACCGCGACTCCCACCCCCGCGCTCGTGGACAACCCTCAGCCTCCGGAGGAGCGGGCCAGCCGCCCTCCACGGCAGCGGGGGCAGAGCAGCGCGGCAGCCCCGGCTCTCTGACCCCCCTAGTCCGCCGCCCGCGCAACACCCCCGGCGGGGCGCGGCAGCAGCGGAGAGCCAGAACCGCCCCGCTTCCCCCAGCCGTTAGCTTCAACTTTCGTCTCGCCAGTAATTTCCCACTGCATCGCTGGGAGCAGCCGGCCGAGCCCCGAGCATCCCCTCGCTGCTGGGAGAGGGAGATGTGGGGAGGAATGACGGGGACAGCCCCATCCTCACTGCCTGCGGCCCCACACCGGGAGCACCGAGGATTCCCCTCGCACAGTCTTCCCCCTCGCCCCCTGCTCGCCTTAACTGTCCGCTGGGGGTCTCCAGCCGCTCTTCCTCTGCGCCCATGGGCGGCAGTGGGGAGCCCGCGGCCCCACACCTCGGGTCTGCCCCGGTCTCGCGGCCCCAGCGCTGCTCTCTCGCCCCGCGGGCCACTCTTCTCTCTTCCCACCCGCAAGGCGCGGAGGGAGTGCGCGATGCCGGGGGCGCGACCTCGGCGCGGGGAAAGCCGCGGAGCTTCCCCGCAGGTGCGGGGATGGCGAGGGAGAGGCCGGAGGGCCCCCGCGCAGTGCCGGCGCCGCTCCTCACCTTTCATCCAGTCGACCACTTGGCTCGGCGACCACTTACTGACGGGCTCCATGATGAGGGCCATGAGGAGGGTCTCGGGGGCGCGGGCGGCCGCCGTTCGCCGGGTTCGGCTGTGCGGAGCTGCGGGACGGCAGATTCCAGCGCCGGCGGGAGAAGGAGGGAGCCGGTAAATCCCCGCTCGTCTCCGCTCCGCTCGCCGCCTCTCTGGGGATTTCAGTTCATGTTGCCGGCACGGCAGGGAGCAGCGGAGGAGGAGGAGGAGGAGGAGGAGGAGGAAGGGGGAGGCGGCGGCCGTACACTCCAACGCCTCCCGCCCCCGCGGCAGTGGCTCCCGGCCCCGCCGAGAAGCCGGGCCAGGGGCAGCGGCGGAGAGGCTTCAGCCCGGCGCGATTCAGTCCGGCTCTGTTCTGCCCGGCGGTTCCCGCGGCCGCCGCACCGGGCTCTTCTTCTCCTGGCGGAAATGACGAGGAGGCTCCTGCCACCCGAAAAATCTCTCCAAGCGCGATGGGAAGCGACACCCGACGGCCGCGCTGGGCGGGGGGCTGGGATGACTCGCACGGCGCCGGTGGGAGCGGGGATCCGGATCGGGGGCGGACCCGGGGTGGTGCCAGCGCCCGGCACCTGCTCCCGCCGGGATGGGGCCCGGAGCTGGCGCTGAGCTCGTCGGGCTGTGTGCCCCTAGGGAAAAGGCATTTCTGCGTGGGCGGGAGAGGGATTTTATTTGGAAGGAGAGCGGCGGTTTCGGACGGTGTCGCTAAGCTCGTCGAGGGAGGACAGGGATGCGGCGGCTGCTGCCGGCGGCGCGGGGACGGCAGAGGGGCCGCGCCGGGGCCTTTGCCCTGCCCCACCCCGGGGCGGCGGTAGTGGGGGTGACGGGCCTCACCGGGGGGCGGCCCGCCAGCAGGATCAGGGTGGGAACGAAGCGGCAGCAGCAGGGAGAGTCCTGCGCCCGCGCTGCCCCCGCAGCTGCCAGCACCAAGGTGGCGGCCGCAGGTGCGAATATCCGCCGTCTCGAAGGCAGCCCATCGTCGCTGGACCTGCTGATCTGCCTGTGTCCCCCTAGGCTGCATCGTCCCGGTGGCTGCCCGCGGGCCTTCGCCACAGTGTCTGCGGGAGGCTTTCCCATGCTCAGAGTCGCCGCGGGTGCCAACAGGCGCCCTGCCTGGGAGCCTCTGCTCCCGGAGCTCCGGGCGGAGGCCAGGTACCGCTGAAGGGTGTTTTCCTGCCGGTGCCTTGGCCGCTGCGCACCTTCGCCTGCGTTAGCATCCTCCCTGCTTCTCCTGCCAGGGCTGAGGCAGCAGCCATCGAGATGTTCCCTCTGATGGTGCCGGCTGCTGAACGCCAGCTGCTGACACATTTAATGCCTGTACGTGAGCAAAAAAAAGAGGATTCCCTCAGCCGCGAAGTGGCAACGGCAGAGGAAACTCTCTGCATGGCAGGGGCAGCGGCAAAGCTCGCCCCTTTCTGTGCGGGAGGCTGAAGGACTGGTGATGAGAGCCGGCGAGGCACTCGGGGTTGGTGACACCTCTCCTTGGAGACCCGGGAAGATTCTTCCTAGCTGCGTTGGTTAGACGCGGCCCTCACTTTAGAGTTTGTGTATGTCCTGGAGAAGAACTTTGTACTAGAAATTGGGGCTGGCATGCTGGAACTTTCCTCTAGACATGTGTCTCCTGTGTCACAGGGCTGTCGGCGCCCTGGAGGCAGGCTGCTTCCAGAGAGCCTGCCTTACCCAAAGACACTGAAACAATAGACCCTGCTTGCAACTAGGGCTGACTTTTGCTCCTTACACAATGTTTGAGAGGTAAGCAGGATCCTTGCACACTGCGTTATTGTTGCTGAAAAAGCGCGTCATGATTCTAATTAGAAACCAGCAGTGGGAAAGGCTTAGAATAAATACTCTGGATCAGAGTGAACCCTGGTTTATAATTTCTAACCCTATTGTGTAACGCTCATTGTGCTCAGAGGCTCTTCATGGGTGAGGAGAGGGGAAGGAAGTTCTTGGTTGTCTGTGTGAAGTCCTGTTGCTCATAATTGTGGTGTACGCTGGGATCCCTACAGCTATGGATCCCTACAGCTTGTCAGGGTAATTTGCAGCTAAAATCAAGCTTTTCAGTCAAACATCTGTGACCCAGTGCTGTTCCAGTGGTCAGTATCTGTTTACATCCAAAGCCCCTTTATAGTGTTTCTAGCAAACTATGGAGTGGCCCTTACTCTCCTACTTCAGCAAACAGATGATGTGTCAAGTATGGGATCTTAATACCTTTATTGTTCTTTTCACGGAGCACAGTCTCCTAAATACTAGGGTAAATTGTACTGCTTTACTCAGTTCTGGGTAAATCCCACCGGTTTTCTCAGTTCTTGTTGCTGGCTCACAGAGAAGTGTTGGCTTGTCTATGGTGGGGAGGATTTGGCTTATTGTGAGTGATGATAAAATCATCCAGCCGTGGTCTGTAGCTTGATGACCTCCTACAGCAATGAACTCTGCAGTCAGGACATGCGCCACATACAAGTATTTTGTTTAAATTTGCTCTACATTTGTTGCTGCCTGCTGTTACTGCTGTTCTGTCTTTCTAGGGTAGGGAGTCCAAAGGAGAGCCGAATGACCTCTTCATGCTGACCTTCTTAAATTAAAGTGCCTCGGCCAAAATTCCTTAACGAAAGTCTGTTGGCTGTTTTCATCTTGCAGTTCAGTGGCCTCATCTTGCCGTCACACCTGCATGAGTCAGGCCTTTTATGCAAAGCGTATGGGAATGGGACGGGCTGCTGCAGAGATGCTGAACTGCAGAGTTACACCCTAACTCATCTTTTATAACTGCTCTTCTCAATATAGGGCATCAGACATCACAGTGTTTTATAAAAGGAACATAAATGTACACACTGTTAGGTCAGTCTCCACTTATTAGCAAAAGCAATTGCACAGCAACATTCAAAGAGAGATGAAAGAGCAGGAATGAATTTACAACTGAAGTGCAAGCCTGAACTCCAGGATAGCATATGGACCTGCTTGTAGAAGACACATCTGCTTCTCCAAACATCCATGAATGTAGGTGGCCAGCCCCAGCAGATAAATCTGGGCGCGCACAGCCCTCCTGGATCAGCCCCTCCACCTTGCCAGCTCAGATGTTGCCTTTCTGTCTGTGTACATTGTCCAAAGCAGAACTCCCTAGAATGCCACTGGCAGTCGTAGATGCTGCAGCAACAAGAACTGTGAAGAATGCCAGTAAATAGCCCAGGTATGTCCAGTAATACACTTTTTGTGCCTCCCAGTGGGGCAGCTCCTGAAGCAGAGCACTGCTCAGCCTGAATACTGGTGGCAGAATTAGGTCCAAGCTCTACTGCGGGTAGGTTGAGTGGCATTTGTTTGATGCACATGCAGACAGACTACAGTGGGAACCAAAGATGGGTACAAGAATAACCGTGGGCTTCCTAGAAACTTCCTGGGCTAATGTCTCTAGAACATGTACAAGATGCTCAGTGATGACAAATTGAAGTCTTGCCCTAAAGTCAGGGGGAGGAGTTTAGTTCTCAAAAGACCCTCTTTCAGGTTGTTCAAAAGGAAGATACAAACAAGTGGAGGTAAGCTAGCAGTGACTAAAACTGAGGTCCAATGCACCCAGTTGGGTTTACAGAGGGCGAAGGTGAATGCTTTCTTCTCATTAAGAAAGCTGTTTGCATTTTGGTGAGAAATGCATTTCTGACTTTTGCCGGGGAGGCTTTGTCTGACAAGAATTAAGTTCTTCCATCAGCAGTAGCTTGTGCTACAAATACCTGCTCTGGATGCTGCATCCAAGTTACTGGAGAGTACTTTATCTCACAGCTTGGGACACTGTGTAAAGCAAGTGCTGCTCTGCTTGTCCTTTGCCTGGCAGGGCTGCATCTGCCCTTTTTCTACTGGAGTCTTTTTGCCTGCCGAGTGATGTCCGAGCTGATGCCTTGGCGATGGAAGCACTGCTGTCCCTGCGGGGGGAAGCTGCAATGATGGGGAGGCCCTAGTCTCACGGTGCTATGAGCAAGCAGAGGAGGAGGAGGAGAGTCCAGCATAGAACAGAGCTGCAGTGAGGCAGCAAACAGCTGAGGAGGGCAGAGGCAGGGATGATCAGGAAATCTTACAGGAGCGAAGGACTTTAAATGGACTTGAAGTCCAAGCCATTCAGAGGGACACACCACACCGCCCAGTCATCCTTGACACTGGAGTAGAAGGGAGGTGGGAAGGCCCTGGGATAGGAATGAGCAGCCAGCTGTTACTCCACATCCGTGAGCAGCCTCTCCACACGCAAGAAAGATGCCAGCAAGACAATGACAATTAATTTGGAGCCTACACTGAGATCTCCCGGCTTCTTTATTCCTCAGCACTCATCTCTTTCAGCCTGCCTGAACGCACAAGTCTTTTAAAATAGTATTTCAAAAGCAGACCTCTTGCCCTTAGAGCATGTGCCTCACACTGCTTGATGGTATAATTTGATATAAATATGACAAGAGGGGGGCATTGTGTGATTGGTGTTGGTTTTGTGTAATCAGGAATGGAAATCACAATCCCCCCAAGATGCTTAAACTATTCAGAACTCAATTAAGGCTATTAGCAGATTAGAAATTAGATTAAAGGTGGCCAAAGGGTAGAAATTAAGGGACTTCAAACACCTTTAGTAATACAAAGGCTCTTAAAAAATGAACCAGCTGAGAATTTCCCCAGGAAATTCCGATCATTTTAATTAGGTTTCTTCACTGAAAGAGGAAAAAGCGAAGCCATTCCCCACACAAAGTTCTGCTGCTTCCCTTAAACAGTGGCCTTAAGTAATCGCCTGCTGAGATCACAGCTTTGCCCCGGTGTGGGGGGGATGAGCAGGCTCAACACATTTCAGAAATCACAAGGGACTGCTGAGTGGCTAGAAAACAGTTGCCTTTACAGCCAGAAGTCAGGGGCAGAAGAGAACCTAAGCAACAGACAAAAGGAAGCTGCCACTGCCCTGGGCAGTCCCGTCCAGTCTCTGATCACCTTTTGCATGAGGAAGGGCTTCCTAACATCCAACTTAACCCTCCCCTGGCAGCTGCAGGCTCTGCCCTCTCGTCCTGACACTGGTTGCCTGGAAGAAGGGCCTGACCCCCACCTGACTGCAACCTCCCTTCAGGTTGTTGTAGAGAGGCAGAAGGTCTCCCCAAGTCTCCTCCGGGCTCAACACCCCCAGCTCCATCAGCCTCTCCTCGTCAGCCTTTCCCTCCAGTCCGTTCCCCAGCCTCAGTGCTCCTCTGGACCCTCTCCAGCCCCTCCATCTCTTTCTTGAAGGGAGGGGCCCAGCACTGCCCCCAGCCCCTCCATCTCGGCCCCCAGTTTTTTCTCTTCTCTTCTCTTCTCTTCTCTTCTCTTCTCTTCTCTTCTCTTCTCTTCTCTTCTCTTCTCTTCTCTTCTCTTCTCTTNCTTTTTCTTTCTTTCCCTCTCCCCCTGTGCTGTTCATCTCTCTGACCAGCAAAGCTGGGCTGCTTCCAAAGCCTCTTGTGTTAGTGCTCATTATAGTGGGTCCGGTTTTGCTTGGAGTAACCCAGTTAACTCCAGACTAACTCAGTTACCTTCAAAACCCTGAGCAAGTGAGCACTGAGTGTTTGGGAGATGGGATCCAGGGTCTTTACTGGGGTAGCGCTGCTTTCCCCAGCAGACCCTCATGCAGGAAGGATCCGGAACCTCATCATGCATCACTGCCTATTAATATCGACCCTCTGGAGGTTTGTGTCACTCACAGGCCCGTCCAGGAGAAGACGAATGGGACTTTGTCATGGTTTTGAAAGTTGGATCATTTTCCAGTCCTGCTACTTTGCCATCGTGACCTTTCTGCCCAAAAAAGATCTCTGGAGCACCGAGATAAATTTGTTCTGCACTTTTCCCCCTAAAAGTCATTTAGTTTGTTTTGTCAGAACACATCAGGAGCCTCTGTCACTCACAGGATCACAGAACATCAGGGACTGGAAGGGACCTCGTCCAGTCCAATCCCCCTGCCAGAGCAGGATCCCCTAGATCCAGTCACACAGGAACACGGCCAGGCAGGTAACATCAAATATTGGCTCTACCAACATTGCCCACCTCTTCTCCCTCCAGACACTCTCATACTGGAGCATGAGCCCCAGAGCCAACCCTCCCACCACCTCCACCTGCAAAAGCCCTGGTGGCTGTAAACAAGCAGCGATGGGGCTGGGACCCATCAAGGCACACCGGCTGCGATGGCCTGAGCTGAGCCATGGGGTGGGTGCCTGTAGTAACAGCAATCAGCAGCAGCCTTGGGGCAGATGAGTCTGGAGAGCTCAGATTTGCAGCCTTATAGGAAGAGGGGGAACACCTGGTTACAGCCTTGTACGTGGCATGTGTGATGCCAGCAGCACCCTTGACGCAGCGGGAACCACAACTGATGTCAGCCTGCACCTGAACAGATCAAACCGACCTCACCTGGGGGACCCACAGAACACAACCTGTGGCTGGTGAATTATTCAGCAGCGGTGCTCTGTACGTACTCGCCCTATCTCTAAGGGCACAAGTGGAGTAGCGATTAGGAGACGGCTTTTGGTGCTCTGTGCACCAAATGCAGGCCAGTTTGGGCAGCAGGCTGGTCCTCAGCTACCAGCCAGCTTACTGCTGGTCTTCTTTTGTTTTGGTTGGTTTGTTTAACACTTCGATGCCAGGGATCTGGACAGGCTGCATCAGTGGACAGAGGCCAATGGGATGAGGTTTAACAGGGCCAAGGGCAGGGTCCTATCACTAATGAAGACGCCAGACCCAGGACACCACTAGTTACAGGTCTCCAGCTAGACTCTGCACCATTAATCACCAGTGGTCACCAAGTGGTGAAGTTAACAGGCACGTTGAATTCATGGGACATGTGTTTTGTCCCATGAATGGAGGGGCTGGAGCTCTCAGCAATTTAAGCAGAATTAAGCTATAGAAATGAAACCTATTTTATTCCCGTGTAAGAGCACTCATATGGCGCTCATCGCTGCTGCACTTGGGACAGACTCGCATTCCACCCTGATCTGATTACTTTCCTGTGTGCCTTCACCACAGACATGATCTAGGGTTCTTCGGGTAGTTCAGGGAGTAGCGTGCTCTGTTTGCAAAGACCGTTCCTCCTTTACACACTGATGGAACTCATTGCCACCTGTAATCACACGAAGATCACTGCAGTAGTTGCCTCACAAATACACAAGATTAACTATTTAAAAGACATCCTGTGTCAACGTAACCTGTATTTGTGTTTTTGTGATGACAGCTCTGGCCCTGGAGGATGGTGAGGATGACGGCCAGAGAGGTCATACAGGAATAGCCCTGATCTTGGGTGGTGGAGTCCCCATTCCTGGAGGGGTTTAAAAAAATGAGTAGCTAGAGCACTCAAGGCCATGGTCTAGGGGTTAGTGAGCTGTTGGGATGAAGGCTGGGCTTGATGGTCCTGCAGGTCCTTTCCAGCCATGATGATTCTATGATTCAATGAAGAGTGGGTGCCCTCAAGCTGTGTGGCACAACCAGGGTGCTGTGGTCGTTTCATTCTCGAAGCATCCTAGACTGGCAGAGCACTGCTCCTTAAAACGAGCTTCAGACAGGGAGTTTCACTAGCTCTTCAGAAGACATGTAGATTTGTAAAATCCTGATTAAAGCCTAAGAAAGAAGCGTGACCGCCTGGAAGCTCGCGAGCTTGTTTCATGTCACTAAATACTTGGAGAGGCTTTGGTTATGTTCTTTATGCATTCAGCCACAACAGGATGTTCTCTTTTCCATGAAGCACTGGCCGAGGTTTCAGCCTTCCCTTCATGGATTTGAAGAGGCAAAGAAGGGGAGATGCAGAGCAGGCACCACCTCTCTGTTCTGTCAGAGCAATTTCTGTGCTCAGAGCTGCAATGACTGCACCAAACAAGGGCAATTTCTAACTGGGCTCTGCCAACCCTGGAGCCAGGGTGACAGCAGCCCTGCAGCTACACAGTTTCTGGGACTCACGGTCTCCACGCTTGCCAAGCCCTGGTGCTCGCCTTGGGTTGGAAATACTTCCCGGTGACAGAAGGGCAGCTCTCCCCTGCTTGGCACAGCACCAGGCTGCCTGTTCGTTGGCAACTGCGTGCTGGCTGTCTCAGCTTCCAGCCCAGCTGGAGCAGCACTGCTGGTGGGGCCAGTATTGCCTCCACTGAAACTGGAAGCCCTGCAAGTCAGAAAGGGATAGTGCAGCAGAACAATAGATGGGCAAGAACAAGAGCAGCGTCTCCATAGGTATTTTCTTTGAGGGGTAGAAAACGGTTTGGTTTCACCCAGCGCATCTTCAGAACAGGTCTCCAGCTCTGCCTCTGTCTGATGGGCGTGAGACAGACGTTGCCATACCCTTCTCAGTGATTTCACTGTCCAAGTGACCTGGTGTTCCCTCTCTGACTCCTGCATAATTCAGGCTGCTTGCAGTGACCTGATGTTTCTTTGTGAATTTCTTCTTGTTTATTTGCGCTCCCGGTGACTGAAGACATCACACTTGGTCACCAGGCTGGGGACTGCTGCACCCACGCGTATGCAGTGCACCCCCAGGGCTCCTCTGCAGTCCCAGCCCTGCTGGAGAAGCTCTAGCTCCTCTCGTCCATCCCTGAGGCACCCTGGACTCCCCAGACTGCAGCTTTCACAGCAGAAACTGAAGAGAAGCCACAGCATTCGACGATCAGTCGGGTTGCTCTGTTCTAGGCTGCTGCCCATTAAGGGTGGGAGTTTTGTACCACTTCAGGAATGGTACCGCTGCTCACAAGTGTGGACCCAGGCTGTTTCGGGAAGGGGAAGGTCACTAAATACAAACTCTTGTGCTATGAGGTGATGACATCTAAGAGGATGGGGCAGGGGACAACAGAAACTTCCGCACGTCAGTCATCTCTTTAAACCAGCTCGGACTCACCCCGGGCAAAACCGTCTTTCACCTTCAGCCAGCAAACGCAGCTCGTTTTCCAGCACAGTGCAAACTGCAGCATCCCAACTGCTGCCCCTTCTCGGTGGGCTCGGCAGTGAGAGGCTGGAACAGAGAGGGACTCCTTCCCTAGCTTGGGCCGGCAGTCATTCCAGGTGAGACCTGAAACCCACACGTGGGTTTGCAGCAAGATGGAGCAGTCAGTTACACCGGGGCTCTACTCACCCGTAAGGGATGGAGACACTGAAGCCGTCTGGCTTGGAAATTCTGGTGCCGTCAGCGTGCCCCGAGCCCTGTGGTAGGTGCCCACAACAAGTCAGCAGCGAGGTGCTTGCCCTGCGCTGCTGAGGGAACAAAGGTACCAGAAAGGGATCCCTGTCTTCAGGCCAAGGACAGCACTGCGGTGCCAGCCACTTGGAGCCAGTCTAAGCTGTCACTAAACATTCAGCTCTTTATCATGGAACTGTGCATCTTCAGGGTGATTTCACCTTTCAAGTCAGTCTGCACCTTGACACAAGCCATTTGCTGCCTTAACTTGACGTGTTTGATCTCCATTTAGAGACAACTGCCCCAGCAACAGCAGCTCTGGCTGCTCCTACTGCACAGGGTGGGGTAGGACGCATGTGAGCAACACCAGTCATCTCCTCACCTGGCTCGTCTGGGGCCCTTGTGAGGCTCAAGCTAGTAAGAGATTTTATTCTCTATGGACCTGGAGTGTGTGCTGCTCCTAATAAACACCTAAAAATGCACAAAGGTGTATTTCAGTGGTGAAACTCGTACCCATATTAGCTGTACTGTGGCAGCATCAGGAGAGCAGCTTCAACCGCCCAAAGACAGCAGCTGGCTCTGACACAGGCACAGCAGGCACCTTTCAAGCACTGGGACAGGCTGCCCAGGGTGCTGGTTGAGTCCCCACCCCTGGATGTGTTTAAATGTCGCTGAGATGTGGTGTTGGGGGATCTGGTTTAGGGGTGACCTTGCAGAGTAGGGTTGGTGGCTGGACTTGATGATCCCAGGGGTCTCTTCCAACCCGAGCGATTCCACGATTCTATGATTCTATGCACGTGAGCAAACAGACTTGTTCTGCCATGATCCTTGCAGCACTTGGTTAACAGCCAGAAGCCCTCAGCGACAGTCTGTGGTACTGCAGAGGCTGCAGAGATGAGCTTTTGGATCTGAGAGGTTCCAGGCATTTCTCTGCTGGTTCTGAGGGAGTCTTGGATGGCTCTGTTCATGCTGTACCACAGCAGCACAGAGCTGTCTGTGGTCTCAGAAAGGGTAACAGGCCAGTCTGGGCAGGAAGGTATCCCAGATTCTTCTTGTGACAAAGCAGTGTTGTCCACAGAGGGCAATGAGCCTGCTTTCACCAACAACAGTGATATGTGTTGGAGATTGACACCACAAAGACATGCTGAGGTCCTAATCCCAGTTCCCTGTTTGTGTGAGGTGATGTTACAATTACATCTCTCCAGTGAAGCCTATGGACTTGTCAGCAGCTGTCTGCACCCTCCAGTTGTGACAAACTCCCTTTCCATGACTTGCCCATCAGCACCCACCTTCCTCTGGCCTGCTCACTTGTGCCCACCTGGTCACGTGTCAGGATGCTGCTTCCGGACTGGACCCCTGTCCCAGCAGAGTCCTTGGAAAAGTCGGGGTTGTGCAAGTAGCCTGTTTAACACTGTTGAGAAGATCTTCCCCTGCGGCAGATCCAAGGAGTTCGCAACCCGTCTCTCTCTGTGCTCTGCTCATCTTTCAAAACCACTGCTCTCTTCCTCCAGCAACCAGAGCTGTCTGAGCCAGATGGCCCTCTTTGTTGCTCAGCTGGAAGAGATGTGATGAGGTGATTCCTCTAAACAGCCTGGAGACCTCAAATCCAGGGATTAAGGATCACAGGATACAGGAGTTCAAGCATTTTCCATGGCCAGTGTGTGTGACCCCTCACTTCCACCTCCCTGTGCCTGCTGACAGGCCGGAATGATGGCTGTAGGGGCTCTTTAGAGAACAGTTGTTCCTGCCTCAACACATCATTAATTTGTCTTAACTGCCAAGGTAATAACTCAAAGGTAGTTTGCATGTGGCAGACTGCTCCTCCAACAGGGAAGAAATGGAGCTGGGGAGAGACAGGCCCAGGCAAGGGTTAATGGGAAGAGAGGAAGAGAGGAAGATGTCACCTAAATGTTTAACCAGTTCTCAGGAATGCCTGGAATCTTTAGGGCTGGTGAATAAATCTCACCTGAGCTGACAACTGAAGGGAAGCTCAGGGGATTGGTCTCAAGCACGAAATGAGATGAAAACAACGTGTCACCTCTGTGCTGCTGCCTTATCATCACTTCTGACAACAACATTGTTGAGAAGCCATTTATGGTGCCTGCTCGCTTTGGTCCTTTGGGTCACTGAATCCTAAATGCACACACAGAGGGTTGGGATCCTTCCAAATTAGGCAGTAGTGCTTTTCACAGAATCACAGAACATTAGGGGATGGAAGGGATCTCCAAAGATCATCCAGACCAATCCCCCTGCCACAGCAGGATCCCCTAGATCCAGTCACACAGGAACAGTCCAGGAGGGTTTGAAATGTCTCCAGAGAAGGAGACTCCACAACCCCCCTGGGCAGCCCCTGCCAGGGCTCAGTCACCCTCACCCTCCTTCTCATACTGATGTGGAGCCTCCTGTGTTCCAGCTCAAACCATCCTGCTCTGGTGCTGTCATTAGATGCCCCTGAGCAGTTTTAACGCACCTCAGGCTGCCCCTCAGAGCCTGTGAGAGTTTTGTTTTCTGCCTTTGGTGGTAAAGAGAAGTTCAGGCACACACCGCTCCTGTCACTACGCAGCAGGGAAAAGCTCTTGACCCACATGTTAATCATCTCACTCAATACACAGAATCATTGGCAGAAGCAAGTGAGTTATGTAAGTGTGTGGGATAAACTGGGGCCACTTTTCTGTTTGCTTGTTGTCCTCTGGTATCATCTGGAGGTCCTCTAGGAGACTTGAGGTTCTCAAACGTATTCATTTTGAAGATGCCTTTCCTTGGAGATCAGCTAGAGAGATGTCTTGGGGAACACAGGGAATTTGCAATTCACCACTCACGCTCTGGTGCTTAGTCACAGTCCTGCTTCCCGGTTCCCAGAGAGGCCTTATGTAACATCTGTGCTCCACGCAGGGGTGGTGGCAGGACAGGCTTCACATGTCCACGTACACAGACCCCCGTGCACACACACACCTGTGCTTGTGCAGACAGAGTGCTCTGATTCACACAGGCTCTCCTTCCAGCAGCACTGCTCTCAGATCGGTGGGGAAACCGATGCAGCTCTGGGAATGTGATCCTGCATGAGGCAGAGCAAGAGGAAATGCATCATGTTCACTGTCCAACGCTCCGTCCTTCTCTGGAGATGATTAAAGCCTGGCCATCTTCCTGTGTGACTTGGTCTAGGTGATCCTGCTCTGGTGGGGGGCTTGGACTGGGTGATCCTTCAAGGTCCCTTCCAATCCCTAGTGGTCTGTGGTTCTGTGATTTGTCTCCTGCTGGTAGACTGAGAAAAGCAGGTGCATCTGCAGTGCCTGGTAGACATGGTGCTAGAAGCAACTAACTCCTGCCTTATAATGATCTTATGGCCTCTTGTCCACTTCATGCCCCGAGTAAGGGCAACTCAAAGGCTTCAGCAACCTGCTGTGGCATCCTGGCTTTCCCCCAAAAAGCTGAGGTCTGGCAGGTTCTTCACGGTGCAGTTGCAGATGTGTAAACTGGAGGCAGCCAATTTCATTTTGCTCACGAGCTCAAGACATGTAAATCTGGGGCTCTGAAGTATTCTAATTGCTTCTCCCCGATGGATCTCTGTGGCTTGAACAGCACTGAGACTGCACGACACCCCACCCCCAGGAAATGCATAATTCATAGTGGCAGGGCAGCGTTTGCATGCACACTGCTCCACTCCAGGGAGAGTGTTCATTTCTGGCAAAGGGAATCCCTCGTTCCTTTATGGGGATAAAAACGCAGATTTCCACGTCAGCCACTGTTTCCATTATTCATATCGTGCTGTTCATCCGCGGGGAGGCAAGGACTGTGCTCATGGCGTCTGCTGCGCCAGGCTGGCGTTCCCTGCACACCGTGGGAGACGTGTTCTGCTTGGTGCACGTCGGTTGGCACCACAGACTGACCGTGGCAACGCCACTGCCCCAGGGGGTGTGGAGTCTCCTTCTCTGGAGACGTTTCAAACCCGCCTGGGCACATTCCTGTGCGACTGGATCTAGGGGATCCTGGACGATCTTTCAAGTTCCCTTCCAATCCCTAATGTTCTGGGATTTTCTGTCACCAACAGCCACACGGTGGCACTGAGACAGGTGACTGCATCGGCTCCCTGGGTGTCTTTTGGGTGGGTGACTGGGGCACCAGTAGGACTAGAAAGTAGTGATGGCTCTTGAATTGGTTATTGAAAAATACTCCCTGTTGCCATATTTGAATCAGGGCAAACTAAAGGGTCTCTCCAAACTGCTTTGTTGTCATCCTTATCAGCTCCTGGGTAAGAAGTAGAGATGGCTCTGGCCCTGCTGCAGAGAGGACTCCGGCCCTGCAGCAGAGATGGCTCTGGAACTGCAGCAGAGAGGACTCTGGCCCTGAAGAAGAGGCTGAATCTTCTGGCCGTCAGAACTGTGGAGCTATCCTGAAAGGCACAGGAAGGAGCTGGGAACTGGGCAGAACACCCTCATGATGAGCCTGAGGAGTGCAAGAGGTGGAGACACAATGGAAACATGCTTGTTTGTGCCACTGCTGTGCAGCAGCATCACTTGAGCTCTATGTGGATTGTATTCCTCGGCAGCAGAGCTGCTTTGTAAGTCTAATTATGAATGGGTGTGCTGTGCTTCGCCAACACAAGGGTGCTGCCATGGCAACAGCAGGGGAGCCAAGAGAAGCAGCTCCCTCTGATTAATGCAATTACAGAGCAAGGGTGTCCAGCACCTTCACACACAGTTCACTTGTGCAGGAAGAAGACACAGAAGGGAGATGGTAGGGTCTGCGTGTACCAGCACTCCAGAAGAGCAATTTGCACGTGTTGCAAGGTCACCCTTTGAAGCAGGTTACACACGGTGCAAGGGACCTGCCTTTGCATGGCAGTCGGGGGAGCGGTGAGAGTTTAAGGGGTTGGAGTTGGAAGTGAGGTTTTTTCTCCACCTGGTTCACTTCTGTTGGGTCGCAGAGTGATACTTCAAAGGGCGTTTTGGTAAATGCAAATAACGAGGATGATGAAGGGAGGGGAGCATCTCCCTGATGAGGAGAGGCTGAGGGAGCTGGGGCTCTTGAGCTTGGAGGAGACTGAGGGGTGACGTCATTAAATTAATGTCTGTACAGAAGGGTGGATGTCAGGAGGATGGAGCTGGGCTCTGCTCAGGGGCACCCAGTGATAGGACAAGGGGCAGCAGGTGTGAGCTGGAACACAGGAGGTTTCACATCAATGTGAGAAGGAGCTTCTTCCCAGTGAGGGTGACAGAGCCCTGGAAGGGACTGTCCAGGGGGGTTGTGGAGTCTCCTTCTCTGGAAATGTTTAAAACCCACCTGGACATGTTCCTGTGTGACTGGACCTAGGTGATCCTGCTGTGGCAGGGGGATTGGACTGGATGGTCTTTTGAGGTCCTTACCAACCCCTAATGACTGGACCTAGGTGATCCTGCTGTGGCAGGGGGACTGGACTGGATGGTCTTTTGAGGTCCTTTCCAACCTCTAATGACTGGATCTAGATGATCCTGCTGTGGCAGGGGGACTGGACTGGATGATCTTTCAAGGCCCCTTCCAATCCCTAATGTCCTGTGATTTAATGAATGATCTTAGTGCTTTGGATTTAGACTGCTCAAGTCCTCACGCACGTGAGCAACATCACTGAGGCTGGAAGCCCTATTCAGGCAGCAGGAGCACTTCCAGGTAGGTGAGATTCCCCGAACGCCTGAGTGCTGGCTGGGTCAAGCTGTGGGCACCCAGCAGCTTGATCATGAGGATAACAGTGGTGCCACTGCAAAGCTCTGCACACTGGCTTTTTTGGGAACCAAAGAGCAGCTTCCAAGTCATAGGCAGCGTTTTCACAGATATAAACAGAGGACATCCATGTGCCACTTGTCCTTTGCAGACAGGAATCGGTGGAGCTGAGATAACTTCCTCTCGCTGAAGGTTTTATCCTGCATGTTCTCCTTTGAAGACAGAGGTGCCAGAGCTTGAGTCTCGCTCATCTGTCTTAGGTCTGGGGCCACAGGGAGACACCAAGTGCTTTGGGATGGGCTCTCCAGCTGATCACTGCTACCTTCTCCCACACAATTTTCTATCTCAGAGGCCTCCAGAAGGAAGCACAGACATTTCTATCAGATGCCAGCTCTGGGGAGGATTGCAAAAACCTCCAGGTCCCATTGACCTCGCTCCTTGGCTGGTTCTTCTTTGAATCTATGTGCTCACACAGGCTGTCGCCTCTTCAGCCTCCTGAAACGCACTGTTTAATCAGGAAAGCTGAGTGCTTTGAGTTCTGGAGTGAGGAGAAATCACTGGTCTGGCCAAGGTTCCGAGTTTGTTGAGAAGCTGGGTTGCGACACAGTGCTTTGCTGGAAGAGGGTAGGGTGAGGGCTTTAGCACTGAGGACCTCCAGAGTGAGAATGTGACAATACAGTTCATGTTTTCCTTTTAAATTGTGATGGAATTCCCTGACACCCAGTTTTTCTTTCCTCCTCTCACACTGGAGAGAGAATAAAAGTAAACTAAAAGAAGGGAAGTCCACTTACAGGCCAGTTATGTCACTGAGAAAATAAAATAATTCAATATTACAGTGTTTCTGAAGTAGGAATTGACTTTCAAAGAAGTGGGAACCTCTTCACTAAAACTTACTGGCACCACAGGCTCACTGGTCCTTAAGGAACAAGAGAAGGAGAAGAAACATCATGGCTGGGTTTAGTTCATCAAAAATTACATGTAGGGTGTTTAAAAGTTGCTGAGATGTAGTGTTGGGGGATCTGGTTCAGGAGTGACCGTGTAGAGTAGGGCTGATGGTTGGACTCGATGATCCCAGGGTTCTTTTCCAGCCTGAGTGACTCTGTGATTCTAACGCTGCTGTTTACCTGGACGCTTCTCATTTGAGCACTAGAATTTCTCTTAAAGGGACAATTCATTGTAGCCTCCCATTAAGAGCTCTTCTGCAGGACCAAACCTGCCAGCAGAAGCCAAGATACAATCAGGAAGTGGCTTCTGTGAACACTCGGCAGCAGCTGACAGTGAAGAGCTCTGAAGTTGTAAAGTCTGGAAGCAGAGGGCCTTTCCTACTGAAGCTAAGAGAAAGCTGACCTGTGGCTTGCGTCCCTCACCATGACTCAGAGTTGGGCTCCTGACTAAGGGGATCCCATTGTTCATTCCACAGAAGATCGTTAAATCACAGACTAGCTCGAGCGCTCGTCTGTACTTGCGGGCTGACACGTGAACAAGCAGTGCTCATTGCATCCTCATCATCGCCGTGTCCTTCACAGACCACTGGCACTATCGATTCTAGCGGCACCACCTCTTTCATGTACCTAACGCCCACTACTCCCCTTCTCGTTTACCCTTGAGCCACTGGAATGGGTCTGCCCAGGGGGGCTGTGGAGTCTCCTTCTCTGGAGACATTTCAAACCTGCCTGGCTGTGTTCCTGTGCAACTGGATCCAGGGGATCCCGCTGTGGCAGGGGGATGGGACTGGATGGTCTTTCAAGGTCCCTTCCTATCCCTAATGTTCTGGGATTCTGTGACTTATCTGAGGGCTGTCTAAGACAGACCCCTTGAAAGTATTTCTCTGGCTGACATATATCCTACCTTCACTTGACACTAAGAGCGAACAGAGCAGGAGGAAGAGTCAGCTACTGCTTCACACCTCCTGGAAAAAAAGAGTGAACTGAGCAGTGTATTAAAGGGCTAGCCCATCAATCAAGGGCAGGATTCAAAGTCATCCAGATATTGACTTGGGGAACTACAGTATTGAATTTATGGGGAGAAAAGGGCACCTTGTGAACCACCGTCTTGAGCTGCCCAGAGTCAGGCTGCAGGAAACCCATGAAGTCGTGTGGAAAACGAGCAAACGTCGTGAGTTAGTGAGAGCTAAGACACTCAATGACTAAAGGAAAATGAGTAGATCTAAATGAAACAAGCGACAGTCACTGGAGTGGGTTATTGAGTCAGTGATCTCAAGTTAAGGCTCTTACATAACGATGCCCTTAATTCTCTCTGACGAAAGGCCTTGGGCAAGCCAGGAAGCGGCCAAGTCAAAGACGCCTTTCATCTGCACGGGAAGCAGCGTGTGCCGGGCTGAACCCTGCCCCAGTGAGCGTGCAGGCATGTGCTGCTGATGCGTGTGGCCTTTGCCAAGGGGGTTTCAAACACACGCTCTGCCTCGCTAGCCCTTCTCAACTGTCCTTCTTTGCCACCCGAGAACCAACAAAACACTTGCGGCAGGGTTTTGTCAGTCAAATGCACTTGGAGACTGTGGTCATTTCCAAAGGGGTAGAGAAAACAAGGAGAGCTCTTAACTCAGAGCATCAGGGCTTGGCAGAGGTGTGCTGGCTTCTCCAGGCAGGAAATGCAGAGCTCAGAGAGCACTAGGGAAGCCTCTGTAGTTAAGGGAAGTGACCCTGACTTTAACAAGCACCCCGGACAGACAGGGAAGGTGTGCCTGGGCATGTGTGTAAAGGCATCAACTGCAGGAGACAGAAGCCCTCAAACAGGCAAAAAAAGATGTATAAAGTCACAGAGTTTGGAGGGACCTTTAGGATCATCAAGTCTGAACGTGGTCCTGACACTGCCAAGTCCACTACTAATCCCTGTCCCTAAACACACATCTACCATCTTTTAAATGTTGTCGGGAGTGGGGACCCTGCCAGTTCCCTGGGCAGCCTGTTCCAGCGCTTAATAACTTTTTTGGTGAAGAGATTCTTCCTAACATCCAATCCAAGCCTCCCCTGGCTCCAGTCGAGGCCATTTCCTCTTGTCCTTGTGAGAACAGACCAGCACTCACCTCACCATAACCTTCTTCTAGAGAATTACAATGTCTGATCAGGTCTCCTCGGAGCTAAAGCACCTCAGTTCCCTCAGCTCTTCCTCACAGGACCTGTGCTCTAGCACCTTCATCAGTTTTGTCGCCTTTCTGTGGAGATGCTTCAGAACCTCAGCAACTTCCAGTGCCTAGTGGTCTGTGACTTCCAGATTTCTAAGTGAGTTTGTGACACTCAGTCACTGATCCCCTGTCCCCACCAAGTGACATGACTTGCCCTACAAAGTGAGCTCTTCAGACACAACAGGCTGCAAAGTACCAGCCTACAGGTGAGTCAGAGCACAGATTCCAGGGGAGCACCATTTAGTGATGACAAGAGAGCTGGGGAGAGGTTGGGCTTTCTGATCGTGAGGGTCTCTTCCAGCCAAAGCTGTTCCATGCCTCTCGTCGTCTATGAAATTACTCACAAGCTCAATAACAAGCGGCTGGCCCAAGTACGAAAAATCATCGTCCAGACTTAAGCAGCTGTTTTGCCCACAACTTACGGCCTGCCAACACCACCAGCTCTCCATGGTTCTTCAGATCAAGCTGATCAATTGCCTTATTGCTCCACCCTTCCTTGAGACCATTAAGGAAATCAAAGAAAAAGCTTTGCAGTTCCTCAGACACGCAAAGGTCAGGGATCACGGCGGCGGGGGAGGCAGGAGAATCAATAAGGTTTTCGCTAGCGCAGGCACTTCCCATACTGCGAAAACCAGCTCGCTAGGGTTCTGTGGTGCCTTCTCCCCCGTGTGCTGTGGCTCCACAGCGGAGCCCGGCTCTGCAGTGTGGGAAACTGCCATTGCACCTTTGTCCCCTACTGCAACCAACCTGCCCCTTTCTGATGTGCAAAAAGTGGATCAATAAACAGAACGAGGGGTGTTTATTCTGGCAGGAGGATCCAATGCTGCCTACTCCCCTCAGCACTGCGCTTCAAGAAGTCTTCATTCACTTAATCGCAGAATCACAGAGCATCAGGGATTGGAAGGGACCTCAAAATATCCTCCAGTCCCATCCCCCTGCCACAGCAGGATCCCCTAGATCCAGTTGCACAGGAACATGGCCAGGCAGGTTTGAAACTTCTCCAGAGAAGGAGACTCCACAACCCCCCTGGGCAGCCCCTTCCAGGGCTCTGTCACCCTCATTGGGAAAAAGGTCCTTCTCATATTGATGTGGAATCTTGTGTGTCCCAGCTTACACCCACTGCCCCATCATTGGATGACACTGAGTAGAGCCTGGCTTCATCCTCCTGACACCCACTCTTCACATATTGATTCATGGGGGTCACCCCTCAGGCTCCTTTTTCCCAGTTCAGCAGCCCCAGCTCCCTCAGCCTCTCTTCTGCAGGGAGATGCTCCCCTCCCTTCATCATCCCTGTGGCTCTGCACTGGGCTCTCTCCAGCAGTTCTGTGTCCTTCTGGGACTGAGGGGCCCACAACTGGACACACCAGCTGTTGAAATGCAGACAAAATGGGTTCCACCAGCCACACTGGTTATCATTTCCTTGGTTTGAGCACAGACATGCAAACATCTTGTCATGAACCCACGGTGCCATGCAGCACAAACACAAACCAAAAGTGTACCCGTGCAGCCCTACAGAACTGGAAGCGGTGCAATTACTTGGTGGTGTGATGCACTGGGGAGGCAGGTGGGTGGGATTTTTAATTACAGAGGAAAGGGAGAGCTACTGGCAAAGGGACAAGATTTGTGTGTGTGAAGCCAAGTGCTGTTCTGCAAAATGAGACAGTCTGACCGTTCCATGTACTTACGGTTTATGACAAGGTTTTGGCAGCAGGGGAGCTGCAGTGGAGAGCTCCAGGAATGTCCTCTGTCAGCCAGTCCGTTCCTGCTGGCTCTGCGATGGACTGGTGACTGAGCTCTCTGCCTTCCTCTCAACCCAGGAGCTCTTCAGTCTTGTTTTCTCCCCCTGTCCTGTCAAGGAGTGGGACTGAGTGAGCAGCTGGGTGGACACCCAGCCCGGCCAAGGTCACCCTGCTACGCTCTGCTGAGGAACTGAAGCGATGAACACTGCAAGCAAATCAGGACCAGTCTTACTTTGCTCAGTTCTTACATAACGTTGTAGGGAAACTTAATTACAGTGCTGCAGCATTTGACTTCTTTCCCCAGAGCCCACTGCGCTCCCACTTACTGGTCTCAGCAGTACCCTTCCCTGGGAGAGTTTATTTGAAGCTCTCCCCAGGCAGCTGGCAGCACTGGTACAGACAGGACATGTATCACAGCCACTACGCCAGCCCCAAACAGCATCACTTGCTCGCCATCTGATTGCTACCCTGCCCATGGCTCTTGAGGCACTTTACCCTGCTGGGATGTGCTACTGGATCTGCTACCAGCACCTTTCTGCAGCATCGTGAGCAATCCCACCGTCACTTACTGCACAGCAGCACTTCTGCATAAGGGTCTTTTCTGAACTGAGGTGGGGAGCTGTGGGGAGACTCCCTGTTATTTCTACAACCGGTGGGTGAGCCCAAGGAATGGAGAAAGCTCACAGATTTGTGAGAGGTGTCATTGCTGGGGTCAGAGAGGAGCATCTGTGTTTGCTCACCACAGTGTCAAAGATTAAACCCCCCATACAGCTACTCCTCAGCAACCACAATCCACTGCCAGCCAGCAGGGCTGACAAGACTGCAGCTTCCCAGACACAGTGCAGAAAGTCTTATGTAATGATGCAGCTCAGAGTCTCTCTAGTGCTATCAGTCGGTGTCTCTGAGCATGCCAGCCTCTGGAATGGCTGTAGGTGAGCAAAAGAAACATCCCAGCTCGGTCCCATTGCATCTCTACAGCCGACAATGCTCCCCAAGACATAAGAACTTGTGTGCCTGTCGGATCCCTTTGAGAGAGTGGGGGTTTTTGATAAATCTGTGTATTTTTTGTTTTGGTTTGTTTTCAGAATTATGCAAGTACTTTTTGAACTTACAAGGCCTCATTGACAAGTCATTGCCCCCACAAGCTGCACATTTATTTTCACATCTCCTCCTATACTCAGAACAAGGTTTAAACAAAGACATGAGGTTCTAGAAGTGGTTGCCGAAAATGAAGCCAGTTACTCCCTGGTAGGTACTCAAGAAACTGCCTTAATGTTCTAAAGCACTAAGGACCTACTGGCTCAAACGAAGCACGTGTTCCTGTGCGACCGGGTCTAGGGGACCCTGCTCTGGCAGGCGGATTGGACTGGATGAGTCTTTGAGGTCCCTTCTAATCCCTGATGTCCTGTGAGTCTGTGAACTCTGTTGCTAAGATGTCGGTGTTGTGTAAAAGAGATCTCTTTGCATGTGTCTGCCGACAGGCGCAGGAGACAGTCTCCAAACGCAGTCTTCATCCCAGCCAGTCACAGAGTCACAGGACCACTCCAGTTGGAAAAGACCCCTGGGATCATCAAGTCCAACTATCAACCCTACTCTACAAAGTTCACCCTTAAACCAGATCCCTTAACACCACATCTAAACAATCCTGAAACATCTCCAGGGATGGCAACTCAACCCCCTCCCCGGGCATCCTGTCTACACTGGCTGAGCAAAAAAAGCCCCACTTCTAAACACTAAACTCTCGAGCTGACACACACTCACAGCTGAGCCTGTGTTTCTGTCTGGCTGCTGGATGAGATGGGACTCGTGAGTGTGCACAGAAACACACAAACACCACCGTTACGGGAGACTGCTCTACGGCTGTTGCAGGAGATATACGAGACTGTCATAGGACACTGTTGTATGGCTGTTGTATGAGATATGAGACTGTCACAGGAGACCAACCTAGGCAGTTACTAGCTGCAGCAGAATGCCAGGGACCCTAGCTTACCAACAACGTCAATTATCGGATAGAAGTGCCTGTTTACAAAGACTTCCTCAGCCACCACGAGTTTAAATAGTTTCATAGAATCATTGAATCACACAATCACACAACAGTTTTGCCTGGGAGAGACCTCCAAGATCATCAAGTCCAACCTTTTCCCAGCGCTAGCAGCACCACTCAACCCTGTCCCCCAACACAACAGCTACCCTCCTCTAAAACACCTCCTAGGACGGGGACTCAACCCCCTCCCTGGGCAGCTATTCCAGGGCCTGACAGTGTCTTCCTCACTGATTAAAAGCCATCACCAACAGTACCAATCACACATCCCAGCTATCATTGCCTGAACACTGAGCTGATCTCGTTCCTGACCCATCCAGTAAATCCTGTTCCTTGGAAACAAAGCCATGGATGTGTGTGTCATGTCTCTAACTGTCTCCAGAGATCTGGGTGAGGGCTTGGATGTCCACAGACCAACAGGGGCTTCATGCTGAGGCTGGAGAGCAGGGCTCCATGAATATCAAAAGAATAATTGCATTGTCATGCAAATAAGGACAAGAGTTATGAGTTGCTATGGGAACCCTGGGTCTAATTTCTCTGAGTTTGGGAGAATTAAACTGAAGGTACCTGCAAACACGGGGGAAATGGTATCTCCAAGAAAGAAGGGAAAATCCTGTGGGAACAAGCTGTGATACCAACACGCTGAGAGCAATTACTCATCAGAGAGAAGCAGTGAAACCTGTGTAGAACACAAAACTCACCGCGTTGGCCAGCACGTCAGAACAAAGCTGACGGTACAGTTCTGCCTTGCTGGACCCTTAGTGGCAGGTTGTGGTGCTGTCAGATCCTTCCCCAAGTATCTGTGCTCTGCAGAGCTGCTGCCATGAGAGAAAGGACAAGGCAACAGAGCAGCAGACAGACAAAGGATGTTCTGGTCAGAGGAGGAATGCCTGAGGGGTCTGGGGCTCTTTAGCCTGGAGAAAAGGAGATAGAGGGGAGACCTTCTTGCTCTCTACAACTACTTGAAAGGAGGTTGTAGAGAGGTGGGGGCTGTTCTGTTGTCCCTAGAGGCCAGTGATAGGATGAGAAGAAATGGCCTTAAGCTGCACCAGGGGAGGTTCAGGCTGGATGTCAGGAGGGATTTCTCTCCTAAAAGGGCTGTCAGGCACTGGAACAGCTGCTCAGGGAGGGAGCCAAGTCCCCATCCCTGGAGGTGTTTAAGAGGAGGATGGCTGTTAGGTTGTGGGACAGGGTTTAATGGTGCTGCTAGGGCTAGGAAAAGGTTGAACTTGATGATCTTGGAGGTCTCCTCCAGCCTAACTGTTTTGTGACTGTCGTAGCTTGCAGCACCCAAATGTGCTTCTTCAGCCATGTAAAGCACCCATCATCAAAGCCTTCGTTGCCATTAAGGAATAAGGTTACTGACTCTTGATGACACCGTCAATATGAATGATGGGAACAGCCTTGTATTTGGACGATTTATGAGGGGGTAAATCATTCCTCGAGGCTTGGCCTCGACACTTGCTGTTTCTTCCGCTTTCTCAAGGACTTCCCATCGAGGTCCCTTCCAATCCCAGTGCCCTGTGACTGCTGTGAACACCCTGTAACAGCCTGTGCCGCGGTGCTCGGGAACGAAAGCGAACAGCTCCTCTTGGGGAGAAGGTTGAAAATGGAGCTTTGAAAGCGATGCGTTTGCGTACGAGACAGGGCTTCGAGGCAAAAGAGAGCCGGTGCGGCTGTGACCCAGTTACAACACAGCACCTCTTCTGCTAAGAGCATCGATCTCTTGGTCTCGGTCTTGTACTGCAAACGGGGTGGCTGAAGCTAAACCGCTCCCCTGCACCGTGACGAGCAGCTGTCACATAATCAGGAGAAAGAAAAGCTGTTCACATCCAGATGGTCCCTACGTTTGCTGGTCTGTTTGGGTTTTCCTTGCCACCCCCACAAGAAGCTCCTGGATGCCTCTAAGTGTAACAGGATGCCAGGACACAGATTCAGGGCAGTGATTTCCACGGCTTGCAGCTGCCTCTCACGCGCCGAAATCCACCGTTTCAAAAGCATCTGAACACCGGAGCTCAGGCATTTCTCGTGTCTGGAGGGCAAAGGATTCCGAGCTGCCGCTCACACCTCCACAGCTAACGCAGCAGCCCGCAGGAAGACAGCTCCTCTGTGAAAGGCAGCTTCGTCAGGGCAGGCAGCTGCCAGCTTCTTGCCCGCAGTGCACACAAGTAGCCATGCCCCAGCCCCCACAGGCTGCACCAGGGATTAGCCCAGGGTTGTTGGCTGCCCTTGATCCTTCCCTCCTACAAAGCAGAAACATGAAGGGCAGCTGGCAAAGGCCTCTCCTGTTCCTTGGGGCACAGGCTGCCTTGGCAGGGTGGGGACTGTCCCCCAGCCCATTGCCTTCACTGCTCTCAGCTCCACTGCTCAGAGGCTTTGGTGCCTCCATGGGCTCACCAGTGCTGCAACTTCACCTGTCTCTCAGTGACCTGCTGCAGTGAGACCAAACAGTCAGTAACCCCTTTCCAAATCACATCCTGAACGCGGCCACTTCAGTGGCCACAGCCAGACTTCCCCTAGACCTGGCATCTGCTCATCTTCCTCTGCGGACACCAGGCACAGCAAGGAGGCACCTTCCTGCTGCCACAACTCAAAGGCTGCAGCCACAGTCTGCACCAGGCTCTGGCTCAGAAAGACACCAGAGAGCCGTGACGCAGCAGTTTCACTTGCCCTGTGCTTTGCTGCTGCTTCTGCTCGTGGTATTTAAAGAGCTTTACGGGATTGTGTGCTCTTAATCACTGCTCCCTCCGAAGGATTTGGTTGCTGCATACAAATCAGTAGTCCTGCAATTAGGGCTCGTGCATCTGAGGACATCCGAGTGCATTTTCCATCACCTTCATGTATTTATTTTCTTGTGGGGGGGGAGGCGGTTTGGGGTTTTTTAAGAAAAAAGCAGACTACAAGCCGGGAGCAGCTGCTGTCTCTACCAACAGTCTCAGTGCAAACCCCTTACCTGGCCAGCTCCCAGGATAATGCTGCTTCCTTAAGAAGTACAGCTGATGGTCACACTGCAAAGAGTTTGATTTCATAAGCACAGCAACACTGGAGGAAGCCAGCCGCCGTCACTGCCAAGCACCTCGTGTTAATAAATCAGGTGCCCAGGCAGGTCCTGGCTGCTCAGACCTTCACACAGAATCACAGAACATCAGGGACTGGAAGGAACCTCGAAAGATCATCCAGTCCAATCCCCCCGACACAGCAGGATGTTGAGAGCATTTGATTTCTACTTACAGCTGGGAGGAGCAATCTTTCACTCTTTACCCCTCTGTGTTGTTCCCTCACCTTCCTCGAGGTACTTTTGCTTCTTCAGCTTCAGCTCTTCTCGACCCAGCCTCCTAACCTTGCTCCTTCTCCCACACCACCTTTATCCCACCACTTAGAATCACAGAATCATTAGGGACTGGAAGGGACCTCGAAAGATCATCTAGTCCAACCCCACTGCCAGAGCAAGATCACCTAGACCAAGTCGCACAGGAACATGGCCAGGCGGGTTTGAAACATCTCCAGAGAAGGAGCCTCCACAACCCCCCTGGGCAGCTGCTTCCAGGGCTCCATCAGAAGTTCCTTTTGATATTTATATGGAACCTCTTCTGTTCCAGCTCACACCCATTGCCCCTTGTCCTATCAGTAGATGACACTGAGCAGAGCCTGGCTCCATCCTCCTGACACTGACCCTTCACATGTTCTTACTGGAATTTCTACCACTCTTCCACCCCTTCTCACTGTCCTGACTCACCTCCCCCTTTAGTCTCACTTGTCCTCCTGGCTCAGCTGCCCTTCTGCTGCCATCCCCACTCTCTTCCTTGTCTGACTACCTTCCACTTCTCTTCTGGCCAACCCATGGTCTGAGGAAGGTATCACCATGGCAGCACGACTGCCAGAGAAGCAAGTGCATGTTGCTGCTGCGAAGGATCTGCTCGTGGAGCAAACATGCTGCAGCCCACGCGTGGGTGCTTCACACCCAGCAGTACATCTGCAGTCTCAAATTAGAAATCTGGAATCTTAATTGTGTGCTCAGTAACAGGGCCAAAATGTTGCTATGGTGAAAAGAGCAAGAGGAAGGATCAATAAGATGCTGAAACACAAGGTTCTCTGCAGGGCGCAACGTCCCGCGTGAAGAAAAGCTCAGACTGCTCCCATGTGACAGAGTCTCTTGGTCGGCCCAGAGCAAAGGAGGTTTTGACTCCAGCTTCGGGGACCAGGGTGATCCAGAGTAGGAGCATCTGCAGGGCTTTTCACCCATCTAGAGAGCTTGGTGCCCCAGGGATGATGTGTTTCATCCTTACTAACAGCTACTGCAGGAGACAAGAGCTGTATCCAACCCAAAGCAGCCTAGACATGTGCTGGGACTGGGATTGAACGCAGTTGGCTAAAACTACAGCAAGGAAATTCTGGCTGCTCCTTAGGGAAACTCCACACACAGCACTGGAGCTACCAAAGCAAAGCAGCTCATCGCTGAGGGACCCTGACAAAGATTCCCCGTCTTGGGAGAAACGGTTTTGAAAAGAGGTCAGACTCAGGTCTCTCAGAATGGGTCATGGTAGAGATCCTGCCCCGGGGCAGGGGATGCTCTGGATGACTTTCAGGGCTTAGGTGGGCCTTTTTCCTGCAAATCTGCTGGCAGGTTCCCTCACGGCCGTTTCTGGGGCTGTGAAGTGTCAAGAGGGAGCTTCCTTCTCCTCTGCCCAGCTCCCCCGCCCGCTCTAACTGTGCCTACACACACGTGCCTCTGCATGCTCTCATTGGAAACTGGCTATTTCTAACTCTCAGCTCAATTAGCTTTATAGCTGGATAGTTGGAAAACGCTCCTGAAAGAGCAGGGATGGGCGTTCAGCTGTCAGTACGGGAGGGGCCGGTCCTGTGCGCGAGCACACAAACTCTTCTCAGTGATGCCTGGCATGAGCCCGGGCGAGCCGTGAAGGCAGCAGAGGTCAGAGCTGCCTCACAAGACGGGGTAAGGATTCAAGATGATCCTGATACACTGAAGGACCTGCAATTGATAGGAGGAAATTCCACAAAGACAAGTGCAAAGCGACGGTCTCAGCAACGAGAAAGCAGATGTGCAAGCACAAAATGGGGAGTAACTGGTGAGGCAGCAGCTCCGCCAGCAGAGGCCCTGGTGGCACTGTACACCCGGAGCTGAATGTCAGTTCTCACCATGGTCCTGCCCTAAAACCGGCTGGGGACGTTCCCGGGTGTTTTAACACAAGTCAGCACAGGAGGCCGTTGCTCTTACGCCCTCGGTCCTGCTTGGGTCGCTCCCTGGCTACTGCGTCCCGCTCTGGGCAGCCTGGTTAGTGACAGAGCAAAACAGCCCAGGAGAAAAGTTAAGAGACCTGGGGACTGCAGTGCAGGACCGAAAAGAGGATTTTGATCGTAGGGAGGAGGAAAAAAGGCCATTTTTGAACATACAAACCAGTCCCCTGCAACAAACACAATCAAATGACTTAGTTTGTCAATGGATGTCTGCAACGGGGTAAGTTGCAGAAAGAGACAATCCTGTTTGGCATTAGCAGAGAAGAAGGGATGATAGCTCAGGCCTCTACTGGGCTAGCTGGTGCTGCAGGCAGCTTTTAAGACCGACTGGAGAATGAACTTGTGGTGCTGGCCCAGCTTCCCCTGCCTTCCTGCGGGGTAGGAACAGACTGAGTAACACGCCTGTTGTTCTCTGACACCCTGAGGCAGCAACGCACAGCTCCAGCTCCCCTTCAGTTTCCCACGTTAGTCGTCGCCTTGCTCAGCTGTTAATTTCAACAAAGGTCCTGGGGATAAGGGATGGTTTGAAAGCACCCTCTGTAGAATTGCAGTGATGAGACGCTGCCCTGAGGGTCAGCTGCTTCCTGAGCACACACGGCAGCACTAGGCAAACACAGGACGAGGCCATCATCTCTGACCTACCTACCCAGTAGGTCTACCATCTGGGACGATGGAGCTGATGATGGGTGGAGGTGCAGGAGGACTTCAGGAGACAATCAACACCGACAGGGGTACAAGCATGGAAGCGTGCACTCATCAATTCTTGCAGGTGTTGCAGTCAAGGAGAACATGGAAGCACGATCCGAAGGGGAGTAGCAAAGTGCCCTCACAGGGGAGTCTTCTCCAGGGCTAGAACAGGGAAAAAAGTAAAATGCTTGTTTGAAAATGTGAAAAGCTGGTGACGGAGGTTGGCAGTGGGGCCACTCAGAGGAGCCGTTACCTTTTTAGAGGATGGAAAGAGATTGGCTGCAGAAGAAGGTCTTGAGAAGAAAGCCAGTGTTTGCATAGCAGAGGGTTAACGTGGACACGCAAAGACACCGCACGCGTGCAGACCAGGAGACTCAGCTGCAGGGTGTTACTCTGGATGGGTGAGAGTTGGGACAGTTGCTTTAACTTGAGGCATGAGGTGACTGCTTAGATCCTGGACAAGAGCTTCTGATGGCTAAGACAGGCTCTGTCTTTGACATGTTGTGTGGAAGAGCCTTGCACAGTGTTGATGTAAGAACTGAGGGAGAATTCAGGTAGCCCCCAGGTAGCAGGGCTAAGTGACGGGCAGGAGAGTTCAGCTGTGGAATGCAAAGCAGGAAGCAGCAATGCAGAGGGGTTAGGAAGGGAATTAGGAGGCTTTCTTTTAAAATCTTGAGCTTGGACTAGTTATGGAAAATGCAAAGCTGGGTTCCAGGAAGGTAGGCCGTATCTGAGACAGAGAATCACACTTCTAAGCCACACACCCTAACCTTTCTAACAGCCCAATCTTCCTACCATCCACGCAATCAAGACAGCCCTTCAGCTGCAGGAACGTCTTTGGAGAGTATGATGCACACAGAAAGCACAAAGGGATCCCCCCAAGTAGGAAGTGGAGAGAACAGAGCGTTTTCCCAGTGCACAAAGACATGAAAAGAGTGGAATCAGGAAGATGTGAAGGAGCCAGATGAAGCCAAGAAGGACACAGCAAGGTGCGTGGCAAGTGAAGTCAGCAATGAGTCAGTGATGTTTTTTAATAGGAATGAGAAGTAAACAGTCACACTTGCAGAAACTGAAGTCACAACCTGCTGGGCCCATGAACTTCTTATAATCCAAACTGAGTCAGTGCATTTCAGATTCTCTCCTCAAGGCTGGGGGAGGCTGCAGCAATCTCTCAAGCGCCCATCTGTTTCTGAGGGCTGCGATTCTTGCACATCTCCGCTCACTCAGGCTCGCACGTAGCCTCTTTCACACTCACCCAGGGCAGAAGCTCTGCAGTGCTTCTCCCCAGCTCACAATAAATGATGTCAGCTCCCAGCCTCTCCAGGACCACTTTGCTATCCAAAAGCACCCTAGCACTGAGCGCACCCCTATCCTACAGCTGTCGAGGGAGCTCTGCGTGCAGAGCCCTGGTCCTGGAGCAGCAGCAGTCTGCATTGCTCAGCGGCAGAGGCGTTGTGCCTCGACAACATGATGCCCATTAGGTGTGAATGACACAAAAAGCCCCCAGACCTCCTTAGCCGAGCAAGGAAAATGCTAATATGGGGAAAACTGGCTGTGACCAAATCTCCGGAGACAACACAGTGGAGTGGAGGTCATCAGGGTTACGTGACCGTCTTTCAACTGCCTTGATTATTTTCAGGGCACTGCTTAACATCTCCTGAGGGCAAGACTAGTGTTTATTAGTTGAAGTGTTATGAAATTATCCTCATTTTATGGCTTGAGCAACGTTACTGTGGGTCACACTGCTGCTTTCCAAGAGCCCTGGAACTCCTCTGTCAAACAGCTGCTCTCTCTTGCCGTTATTAATGGGCTGCTGTTGTTCTCATCTCTCTACCTGAAGCTTGTGATTGGAAACCTACTTTGTACTTCCGTCGGAACTCTCAGATGCCTCTTGCCGTGCATGAGAAACTCAAGAGCAGGGCTGCAGTGAGAGAATGCTTGGAGCAGGCAGCGAGGCAGGATCCCAGGGAGGGCCTGGCCTTTTCCTCCGACGCGCTTTCCACGGGGGCCCCCAGCATCACTGGCTCTGGCCTCCCTGCACAGAGAGGACCGCAGCACAGCAACTGCCTGCATGCACATGCAAATCTAAACGCGGGATGAGGTTTCTCCTTTTTGTACCGGGCAAGTTATCCTACTTTCAGAGTTTCCTACGTGCTTTAAAACGTGGCTTTAAATGGCCTGAGCATCTGCAGGAAAGTGCTGCCATCAGTTTGGTAAATTGACGCCCAAGTCATGAAATGACTACGGGAAACAGAACCAAGAACTGACTGTTCCAGCTCAAGAGCCTCTCTTCCAGGCATAATTTCCTCTATTTCATTGCTTACAATTTGAAGATCATAAGACACCTTCTCATGACCCTCCTGTAACGTGCGCTGCTGCACTGAATTCAGAAATTGGGACTACCCATATGGAGCAAGGAGAAGGAAACGAACCTCCTTTCAGGTCCAGTGAACAGGCTTCATTTCCACTCCCTTCTTCCTCCGCTGGAGATTTGGATCTGCAGCCATGGCAGAAGAATTGGCCCAGGCACGGAGGGAGATGAAAACTTCACCAACAACGGACAAACAGCTTGAAAAACCCACCACCACTTCTTTCTCCACAGCTGTTGGGGGTTGAACTCTTTGTGAGCAAGCCACATGGCAACGTGCCTGGCACATGTTCCAGACATGTTAGCTTCTGTCAGCCAGTATTTGTGGCTAAAAAAAGCTCTATCTTCTTGGTCCTGGAAAAACATCACTGGAACTTTAAACACAGCATTAGGCTAAATGCCTCATTATGCCGTGGGGTGGAACTAACTGAAGAGTCACCCACAGCTTCCTATCGGGGTAGGGCTTGGGGGATCCAGCGCACAGCCCTGCCATTGTTCAGGGCATATTTGCATCGCCAGGAAGCAAACAAGTGCAGACCTGCCAGGTGTCAGCAGCCAGTCTGTGGCCTGGTCACAGGACGGTCCTTGTCACCTGAGAACTTTCACCTCTAAACGATCCAGGCTTGCTGAGGTGCCCCTTCTCGCTGCATTATCCCCACCTCTCAGTCTGTAGGCACATGGTTGTTCTAGGTCTAAATGAGCTTGCAGTGCCTTAAAGAAGAGGGAAAAGCACACGGAGCCAGAGCCACCAGCAGGACCAGAGCTTCACAGAGAACACCTGCTGCAGCAAATACCTCGTCAGCCATCGCGAGGGACGTGGATTGCAAGCGTGATGCCCGTGTGGGAATGATCTCAGATCAGATGAGACCGACTTCGCCTCTTGCACACGTGTGAACAAAATAAGGGGCAAGTTGTTAATCACATGGCTGGCTTACTAAGCAAATTGTCATCGACTGCCTGCGCTGGAAGAGCACGAGAATAACGACCTTTGAGTCACTTTGCATATGAGGACAGCAAAGACTTCACATTGACGCTAATGCTGGAGTTCGTGAAAGACCTGGAGCTAGAAATAATTGTCATCTGGTTTTTTCATCTTGTTAGGGAATTGCAGGATCTGCAGTCAAAACCTACCTGGTGAAATTTTGTGACAAAGTTCTCTAAAGCCTTTGTCAAACCGTATTTCTCACAGCATGGGGTCTATACTCTAAATACTCACTTTCCAGGCAAACAGGAGGATGGAGCCAGGCTCTGCTCCGGGGTACCCAATGATAGGACAGGGGGCAGCAGGTGTGAGCTGGAACACAGGAGGGTCCACATCAACAGGAGAAGGACCTTCTTCCCAGTGAGGGTGACAGAGCCCTGGAAGGGGCTGCCCAGGGGGGTTGTGGAGTCTCCTTCTCTGGAAGGGTTTCAAACCCGCCTGGACATGATCCTGTGCAACTGGATCTAGGGGATCTTGCTGTGGCAGGGGGATGAGACTGGATGATCTTTCGAGGCCCCTTCCAATCCCTGATGTTCTGTGGTTCTGTGAAACATTTCTAAGAAAAAGGCTCTTCAAATATTGGTCTGTTCAGCTCTGTTTGGAAGATGCTGCAATCAGAAGGACTAAGGAATGAGAGCTGCACAAGGACTGAATTTCTTCTGAAGAAATGATGTTCATTTCACAGAGTGTCTTGAGACTTGAAAGCAAAGCTACTGTGATTCTTCTGGCTTTTAGGAAAAACAGGAGGGCAGGTCAGGCTCTACGTGATCATAGAAAAGGAGAAACTAGGACTTAACCTTAAACTAGGAAAACAAACAGGAGGACAGGAATGTTTCCCAGACAAACTAGACTCATTTCAGTTACTAGAATTCCATGATTCGTCAAGTTAAATTGTATGTCAACAACAAGGAAATAGGAAAGAGATAAAAACCAGCCAGCTTGGGTTTGCAAGGAAGAAAGTACAAGGCAGCGCCTCCTCCCTGGTAGCAGGGCAGGTTTTGTGGTCGGAAGGAGAAAACACGCGTTTGGCTTACGCCACCCTTTCGAGTCTCCCAGCTAAGGGCTTGGTAAGCAAGCCTGGGGAACCCATACATCAGGGAAGCACAACCAGCAACAAAACTGGCTGGCAAAGCAATTCTGGGGCAGCTCGTCTTAATCCAGAGTGTGTTGGGAGAGCCTGGTGCCGCATGGAATTTGATGCAGCAAGTGAGAACCAAACTCTGCTTCTGCACCCTGAAGACAACTGGGAGCTCAGAGGAGCTGCTGAACAGAAACTGAGCAAGGTTGTGTATGCAACGGTAGCAGAACATCATCAACACGAGTTTCCAGCACAAGGGAGGCTTCAGCAGGGTTACTCTGCCCACAGCAGGGGTTTACTCTGCCCACAAAGATCCAGGCTTCAATTCAACTAAAACGAGGCAGCTTCCATCTCCAAGACTGAAAGCACTGAAAAAGCTGAGAAGCATAAAGCCTTTCTTTCTGGCGCGACGTGCAGATGTTACGAGGACCTACGGTGGGCCTGCATGAGCAACCTTGCATGAGGATTTAGATTGACTAGGAGGAGACTGATAGAGGGAAAACTATAGAGTAGAAGATACAGTAGAAACTCACCCAGGGACACTAACAGGAAGGTTACATGAATGTTTGTCAGGAATGAGTTAAGAATGGGCTGCCCAGGGCAGCGGTGGAGTCCCCATCCCTGGTGGTGCTGAAGGCCAGCCTGGCTGTGGCCCTTAGTGCCTTGTTCTGGCCACTGGGGTGACGTTAGGTCCTGGGCTGGGCTGGCTCTGCTCAGAGAACTTCTCCAGCCTCAACAGTTCTGTGAAGTACGGTTGATGTTGCCTTAAAGCAAAGGACTTCTCAAATCTCTTTCAGCTGCTTTCTACTCTTTCTCAAAATTCTTTTGTTACTTCTACGTGTCTCTGAGCGAGCAAATAAGCTGGAACGTTCAAAATGAACAATCTGGAACAGATGTCTTACAGCAAGTAATAGAAAGGTCACTTCTAACGAGCCTCGTCCTCTAGAGCAGCTTGGGCAAAGCACTCCCGTAACTCCTAGACTGTGACACCACCAAATTCCACAGTGAAAGGACCCGTGGCACGACTTCCTGAACATAAAGGACTCCTTTCCTCCTCACACGTGTGCAATCTGCAACGGGCCATTGGTTTTATGAAAGCGGAGGGCCGGGGACACAGAAGCTGGTCTGTTTTGGCTCCTTAAGTGCACACTGCTAAAGGAAGAGAGACCAAAGAGACCCGCGTGTTGGAGCACCTCCTGGGTTTGCCCAAAGGCCTTCAGCCAGCCCTCTCTGAAGCACCAGACATGGTCTGAGCCAGGATTGCTTGGACCTCTCTCCAGAGGCAGCACAAATGTGACTGTGCCCAGCGCAGCTCTCTGCCATCACCCTCCACCCAGAGGTCCCCTTCAGCCTGTGCGCGAGAGCAGCCCACAGCTTTCACCATGTGCCAGGGACTACAAGCTGGAAAAAGTTACAGGAGTGCACAGAAATACCACCAGAGCCTCACAGATGGCTCAGGGAACACCACCCAGAGCCAAGGGCTATATCACCCAATCTCCTCAGCCTCAAGGAACCAACTGGATAACACATGGACCAGTAACCCTTATCTGGCTCTCTTCTACTGAGCCGTGGGGCTATGACTTGTGTCTCTCCAAGTTGCCTTGTGCAGAAGCATGACAAAGTCATGGGTTTGCTTTTATCTTCTGGATGGAAACGTCTGAAAATGATCGAACTGAGAGTTAAAATAGGACAGTGAAAACACCCTCCTCACTTCCTGCGTGAGATGCGAAGATGTGAAATTTGGGACTCGCTGAACACAAAAACAGGTCCCCACGTTCAATGAAACCTTCTTTGCAAGGTGATCAGGTTATGGGACACTACCTCCTTGACGACTATGATGCTACCTCCTTGAAGACCACGACACTACCTCCTTGAAGACCACAGGCCTTCTGCCAAGTCCTCAGCAGCTTGTGGCAGTTGCCACCCGGGGCACTATCATGCTTATGTTTGTCCATCGAGCAGGTATTTGGGGTTCCTGTTGTTGTGGGTCTGGTTGGACTCTGATCTGGGAGGTCCTTTCCAACAGGATTGTTCTGTGATTCCATGATTCAAGTTTCTTAATATCACTTGGCTCTTGTCTGCAATGCTCAGAGGTAGATTCACACACATCTGCTTCATGTAAATACAGATGTGCCCTGTTTCGCCCTGGGCAGCAATGAACTCATTTAAAATCCTCCTGAATCCTCCTGCTGCGGCAGGGGTATCGGACTAGATGTTCTTTTGAGGTCCCTTCCAATCCCTAATGATTCTATGAACATGTTTCTGAGCAACTGAATCGAGGGAATCCTGCTGTGGCAGGGGGATTGGCCTGGATGATCTTTTGGGGTCCCTTCCACTCCCTGATGTTCTGGGATTGTGTGACTTTTGTCCTGCGCTCAGCCTCTTACACTTGCAGCCCCAAACACTCCATTCAATGTCATATTAACAAACGACGACCTGCAGTGACCCACACACCGTGCCCACACTCTTTCTGTTGTTTCTTGGCAGCACTTCTGAAGGCAGTCAACTGGCACTGCTTTTCTAACAGCTCTCTCCTTCACAGCCTGTACCGTGGCCGCTTTCACTGTCCAGCTCCATTCAGCCTGGCATACAGCCCTGTGTGGCTCAAGCATCGGCTTACCGACGCAATCGCGGTCATTGGCGCTTCTCTTCCTTGACTGCACACTGCTCTGCTTAGAGCTCTGCTCTTGTTCCTAACACAAGCATGTCTGAGCAGGGTCGTTCTCAAGAGCGACTCAAGGCACCCACGGTATTTCCTCTAACGGCACAACACCAGTTGGCAGCTTCGCAGGAAAGCTCTCCACGCCGTCACACAGCAGGGTCAGCAGCTGTGCTGCCTAAAGACAGCCATTGAGTCGTTCCATCACGTTTTGTATCCGTCTGCCTTCCGTCGACAGGTTTTCTCAAGACAGATGTCCTTTCATTTCTAGGGAGTGAAGCCACCCTATCTCTACTGTTACAGGCACCAATGGATCCTTCTCCTGCTGAACACACAGGAATGTCATTCCTCCAGATGCTAGAACTCCTTTCCCATTTCTTTAAGTACAAAACTCTTACTGGCGCACGCACCCCAACACTAACTGAGAGGAAATGAATGAGATCTGACAAGATGGCCATGCTGGTCTTCAGCCACGCCATCTGGGAACAGTGGGGCTTGTTTACAGCTTCCTTTCTCACTCCAGATCCCACCATGCCCCAGCATGTCAGGAGCAGTGCCATCAGCTACAACGCAGTGATATCCTTGCGAAGCTGCAGAACTGGACAGTGACAGGCACAGGGTTCAAAAACCCTGTGGTCAATTCAGAGAGCCCAGAGCCGCATTGCTGCAGCTCGCACGGATTCTGCGCTTTGTGATGTGACAGCAAGGTCCAAGGAAGAGCAGCATAACTTTTGTTTCAACACGCGAAGCTTCGGAAGAAGTCAGAACTGCCGGCAGTCCTGCAGTGTTTTAAAAAGAGCTCAGGTTTGACTTCAATTTGCACTCTTCCTTGAAAAAGGAAGACAAAGAGGATGCATATAAGTAGAAATTCCATGTGGTAGGAACAGTAGGAGGGGTGAGCATCCGCACGCAAAGCAGGGGTCAGCTTCTGGCTTGGGGACTTACTCTTGACACTGGGCAAGTCATTTGACTTCTCTTTATACAATAGAGATGATAAAGTCTTCTGGCATGGAAACAGCTTCCCAAAGCTTGTGTTGTCCTAGCATTCTCGTATATGTTGAGCCTACCACCAAGGGGCCACCAGCCTACCACCAAGGGGCCACCAGCCTACCACCAAGGGGCCACGACTGCAACGCTCCTAGGAGGAGAGAGCATTCACATGGATTTGGCTTTAAAAGGAAATAGTGTCCTCGTAGCCTCACTCCTGTCATTCTGCTCTTTCCTGAGCCATGCCAACGCTCTGCAGTCCCTCTCACGTTAGCTGTGAACGCAGCACTTGGTATCGTGCTTATGATCTCGGCAGCCAGATGCCTGCTACGCAAGGAAGAATTCCATGTTGCATAAGCCGCCCACAACAGGTAACGGGTTGAATTGCTGCTGTTGATGCCATTGAAAAGCCTGACAGTCAAATTAAGTGGAATTAAAAGCCAAACCAAACCAAGACCCAAATCCATCACAGGTTGAACACAAAGTCGCATTACACTTGCCAAGCCACAAAACTCAGAGGCTGGCTGGATCCCAGTGCCAGGCTGGGAATTCCTGCTGCAAGTAGCCCAGTCCCACCGCTGCTCGCACCTGGGACCACACTGGCTGGTGGCAATCCTTGGTGCCAGACTGCAGGGCTACCAAATACAGACCTGACTTCCAGTTTTCTTGGCTATCTGCCTCCTAACACTGACAGCGTTTTCCTCCTCTGGAAAGGAAAAGAAAGGTTGCTACCAGCCCTTTTGATGAAGAAGGCAGGAAGGGTCAGTGTCCCCAGGAAGATGGACAGCAGTGACATGGAGCCTGCACAAAGTCAGGCTGCTGTTGCCCTCCTCCCATGGAAAACTCCCGCCCCTCTGTACTCAATTTCACAGGGAACACATAGCTCTGTGGCCCTTGACTGCTAGGTCAGTGCAACCAGAAAAACCTCTGGGATGTAAGGCATTTCCAGCCCATGTCTGTGCAGAGACCTGTGCATTGATTGAACGAACTCTGCTTGCCTTTGGAACTCTAGGAAAACAACATCTTGCTTTGAGAGCGACAAATTGGTCCTACAAATTAGCCCTGAGATGAAAAGTAATTAATCCACCCGACTGCTTCAGGAATGTCACCAGTACCTGGCCTGCACCGGCAAAACTGGGATCTTCAGCACAATGCCACATCGCAGAGTCACATCAGGGATTGGAAGGGACCTCGAAAGATCATCCTGCCCAATCGCCTGCCACAGCAGGATCCCCTAGATCCAGTTGCACAGGACCATGGCCAGGCAGGCTTGAAGCATCTCCAGAGAAGGAGACTCCACAACCACCCGGGCAGTCCCTTCCAGGGCTCTGTCACCCTCACTGGGAAGAAGTTCCTTCTCATATTGATGGGGAACCTCCTCTGCTCCAGCTCACACCCAGTGTCCCTGTCCTGCCATTGGGTGCCCCTGAGCAGAGCCTGGCTCCATCCTCTTGACACCCACTCTTCACATATTGATCAACATTAACGAGGTCACCCTTCAGTCTCCTTTTCTCCAAGCTCACAAGACCCAGCTCCCTCAGCCTTTCCTTTCATCTCAGCAGGGAGATGCTCCACTCCCTTCATAATCTCTGTGGCTCTGCGCTGGACTCTCTCCAGCAGCTCTGCGTCCTTCTGGAACTGAGGGGAAAATATCTCTAAAGTAGGAAGGAGCAGCAGTTCTGTGAACAGTTACAGTTCACAGATCAGAAAATTGAAAGGCAGTTGTTTTCCCACTGTGACTCACTCTGTCACTTGAGTCCTGGTCTCTACAGAACGTAAGGAAGGTACAGACTATTCACACTGCATCTATTTTATTCACAGACCTGTATCCCAAGACAACGATTCTCATGCTTTTCTTTTTCCACCCCTATCATGTCTCCTTGCTCCTCAAAGAGCACAGCACACACCTTTGCCATTAGCCGCGCCTGCTGCGGGGAGCTGAACCCTTCTCCTTCCCAGCCACGGTGTGGGTTTGCTAATCACCACAGGCTCTCCCTGCCATTCTTCTCTCCCAGCACTAACACATGTGCCTCGACTTGCACCTTCAGATTAACATCGCTGCCAACCACTAGGTGTTTAATAACCTCACAGCAGTTGACAGGGGTGTTCTTCTGCCTTCTGAACCCTGTGCAACACGCATGAACTTACAGCATTGGCTTCTCGCAGCACATCTCCTTCCTGCAGAGCAACCTGAAGGCACTGGAACAAAGCAGGTTCCCAAGAAGATGGGTTTCCAAAGGAAGGCAGAATGTGCGTCTGAAATGCACCCACAGGAGTAGGTGGATGTCAGTCAAGTCACAACAGAGTTCTCCTGGACTCCCACACAGGCCTGTGTCTTCTTTCAACCTCCAGGTCAAAGACGGCTGCCTGCTGACTAATCTCAGAGATCAGTAATGATTCTGAGTCGGCGACTCTCCATAAGAATAAATTTGAACAGACAGGCTGTCCCCTCACCCCTGGGCTCTGGGTGCCAAAATAAATTCACTGAGCACTGTAAGAAGACATTGGAGTCCAGACGCAGCCCAAATTCACAGGTCTCCAAAGCTTCACCCACAGTAGCGCTCACTTCCCTATTGTGCTTCCTCAATGAAATTACTCCTTTTGTAAACGCACTGCAGCTTAGGATCATCCCAGACGTGAACGGAGCCTGCTACCATCATGTTCCATTTGCTGTGAAAATCCCTGTCTATTTTTAGTAATTTTTCATCATGAACTATTTGTCATCTTTTGATTTCACAGAATCACAGAACCTTAGGGATGGAAAGATCATCCAGCCCGGTCCCCCGGCCACAGCAGGGTCCTCTAGATCCAGCCACACAGGGACGTGCCCAGGCGGGTTTGAAATGTCTCTAGAGAAGAAGACTCCCCAACCCCACTTTGAAAGCCACACCGAACCCTGCCTCAGCACCAGTGTCTGCAGACACACACGCTTGGCTTGGACAACTCACGCCAAGTGGGGAAGGCTTCCTTTCTCACAGATGCCATGGCCATCTGCCGAGAGCTCTTAGAGGTATGAAGAGCTCAAACAGGAAATGAATACAGCTGTAAATGGGAGAGACTAGTAACTACAGTCAGCATTGAGCAGCGCGGGAGAAAGGGGCCTGGGGGTCCTAGGGGACAGCAGGATGGCCAGGAGCCAGCAACGGGCTCTTGTGGCCAAGAAGGCCAACAGCATCCTGGGGTGAATTAGAAGGACAGTGGTTAGTAGATGGAGAGAGGTTCTCCTCCCCATCTCCTCTGCCCTGCTGAGGCCACACCTGGAGTGTTGTGTCCAATCCTGGGCCCCTCGGTTCCAGAGGGACACAGAGCTGCTGGAGAGAGTCCAGCACAGAGCAACAGAGATGATGGGGGGGGGGGGAGCATCTCCCTGATGAGAAGAGGTTGAGGGAGCTGGGTCTCTGTTCCCATGTCTTCTGTGGGAAAGGATCTAATCAGCATTCCACGGAGCAGACAGGGAAACTGAGGTACATCATTCAAATGTATACAGAGACAACTTGAAAAATAGCAGCAGCATTTATGTTTCTGGGTGTATTTATAGCCACACATGCCGCTGACACTGGCTGACTCTGGTTTTATTTCTGCTCCTGTGCTGCTCTCCCCCCAGCCCCCTGCTTGTCGTTTCACACCAGCACATACAGGGGACCGCTCCTTCCACTTGCGCAAACCAAACAACCCAAAAACCTCCCCCCTGTAGCTATTTTTAAAAACCTGTCAGCAATTATTTGTTCAAAAGCTGTTCCGAGCGCTGAGATGAGTTTGCTGGGTGACAAACTGTGCAGCCACCTCTCTTCTTGGCAAAAGCAGGAGCCTTAGCAAGCGGTTAGAGAGAAGACTTTGCTGACGGAAAGGCTGCCCGAGCAAAGGGTGTCAAGGCTGCAGCAGCTCAGGCTGTTAACTCGCTCCTACTTCTGTGAAATGTCACCCTCCTCAGCTGTAGGGAACACAAGTGTCAGTTCGACAGAAGCTCCATCACACTTCTGAAAATATTTTTTTCATTATCCTGATTTAGAGTCTAAATATTTGGTTCTAAGTGGCGCTGCTGAAACAAGAGGTGTCAGCTAATAACTCGCAGTTGCACACACAACGCCCGATTTGCTGTCTTCTTTTTCTTTCCCCAGCAAATTGGTTCCCATTGCCAATGCCCTGATCAGGAAAACATGAATGAACAGGAATGGCTGTGTGAACAGCAACCCGCAGCCATGCAGTAGCGCTACGTGCCACAGGCCTCCAACCGCTGCTAGGGAGACCCACTAACAGGTGCACAAGGCCTGCAGAACAGGACTTACTAAGCACTCAGTCACCCTAAACTTGTGACAGATGTCCTACACAGGATCATAGAACAGTAGGGATTGGAAGGGACCTCAAAAGATCATCCAGTCCAATCCCCTCACCACAGCAGGATCTCCAGCCTGCCCAGGTCCCGCCTCTCGCAGCCTCTCTTCTGGCTCATGGTACGCATGAGATACCATGTCTCACCTGAAGTGAAACGACTGACGTGACTAGAGCCCCGGGCTATAAGGCCACCAACACCACAGCTCTGCACAAGACACTGCAGTTGTGCGCCCACGAGGACTTCAGCTCAACGAGCCACAGGAGCCTCACTTTTACAGCAACAGACTCGCACGTCCCGACAGGAACGCATATTCCACCAAAAGCAGACCTACCTCTCTTCAGCAACCGCATAAACCACGGCAGCATTTTTCTGAGCTGAAGGGTTGCGACGTTGTGCCCACACTGTTCACGTTCCTCTAGGAGCTGCCCGGGCCCCCACCACAGCAGGCTCTTGTGGACAAAGCATGTTTCCCTGAATAGCCAAGCCAGATGAACAGCCACAGCACTTCTGGCTTCTGGTACCAACACAAGATGTCAGCAAGGCTCGACTGTACACAGATGTTCACTGACTGTACAGACCTGAACCTGTTCCTTTGAACCCAGTAGTGTTTTTATCAAGCAGCAGCAAGCACAGAATAAAGAAGAAACAGGCCAGTCTGACAATTTATTGGTCTCCCACTTGTCTGGAAAAGAAGAAACCTATTTAAAGACGAAAACCAGTTTGTGGACCAGGATGCATTCAAGTGTAAGCTAATCTGCGCTGTGACGTGGTGGTTTGGCTTTAGAGTCAGCTGCTGCAGCTACTTGACTCTGTTCACCATCGATCACTCGTTTTCTAGAACTTAGCAAAGCCCTCAGAAAAAAACACGACAGAGTCGTCGTGCTTTGGCTAATGACAGGAAACCAGATGGGCAAGAGCTATGACAACAAGCCTCTCCTAATTCCATCACAAAGAACCAACCCTCTGCTGAAGTCCTGTGCTTGGACTCACGAGGTTAACAGGCTCAGGAAAAGCAACTGAACGGCATCAAACCTCTCCTTGCTGAATCTCAGAGACAGATCACTTTTGAGAGTCTGTTCAAATACAGCATCTAGTTCTCAGGAAAGTTCTTGGCAGCAACTTGGGCTGAGGATAAACAAGCCTCTACTAACTGAGTTTAAAGAGAGAAGAAAACTCCTCACATGCTAAATTGGATATCCTTACCCGGGGTGAAGGAGCATGGCGATGGAAACGCAAGCACTACGCTATTTCTCTTGTACAACCAGCTTCCACACACTCGTATGCAGAAGCGTGTTGAGCACCTGTGTGGAAACTGACCAGCAAGCCCGTTTCTAACTATTTCTGAAAGCCTCAGAGACATAGAACGCTGGGGGCCAGAAGGGACACTCAAAGGCCATCTAGCCTAAGCCCCCTGCAATGGCACAGGCATCTCCATGATGAACAGCTCCGTTTCACGCTGAAGAAGACATGCTGGACACGTCCTACTTGAGAAGAATCACCACAAAGCTAAGTTTTTCTTGACACCTTGTTCCACTCCCACCCAGAACAGCAATAACCAGCTCTGTGACTTCTGACCCCATCTGGAAAAGACTAATTGACCTGCTGCCCTGTGGAGTCAGCACTGATAAAAGAAATGCCAGCGATAAAACAGTCTTTAAAGAGACCTTCAACACACTATAGCATTCTGCAACAGGAGCAGCAGCTTTGAAATGGGAGAAAGTCACAGAATCACAGACCATTAGAGATTGGAAGGGACCTCAAAAGATCATCCAGTTCCCCTGCCACAGGAGGATCCTCTATATCAGGTTGCACAGGAGCATGGCCAGAGGGTTTGAAATGTCTCCAGAGAAGGAGACTCCACAACCCCCCTGGGCAGCCCTTTCCAGGCCTCTGTCACCCTCACTGGAAAGAAGGTCCTTCTCACATTGATGTAGAACTTCCTCTGCTCCAGCTCACAGCTGGTGCCCATTGTCCTATCACTGGATGCCCCTGAGCAGAGCCTGGCTCCATCCTGACACCCACCCTTCACATATTTATAAACATTCATGGAGTCACTCCTCAGTCTTTTTTCCCAGCTCAAGGGACCCGGCTCCCTCAGCATTTCCTCATCAGGGAGATGTCCACCTTCCCTCATCATCACTGGCTCCGCAGTGGACTCTCTCCATCAGTTCCATGTCTTTCTGGAACTGAGGGGCCTAGAACTGCAGACAGTATTCCAGATGTGGTCTCAGCAGGGCAGAGTAGAGGAGGAGGAGAACCAGTCTCCGTCTACTAACCACCCCTCTTCTGATCTACTCCAGGATGCCTCTGGCATTCTTGGCCACAAGGGCCCATTGGTGGCTCCTGGTCATATTTAAAGTCTGTTATTATTATTAGTATTATTATTATTATTATAAGGCTGGGCACTCCAGGCTTTATTTTGCAGGTCACCGGAACGTTATTTTTGGAAGTTCCTACCAAATAAGTCACATTCTCTCTTTTCTACTTGACCTTCCTCCTACTGGTCACTGGCAGTACTAGGGTACTATGGTCAGTGGGGAAATAGTCTGATCCCCCATGGAAAATCTTACGCCATTACTTCAAGGGTATGTGCACAGGAAGAGCTCTCTGTCTTTAAACTCTGACAATGGTGAAACGATGCGTAGAAATGTCATTCGGTGCCTCAACATGAGGAGCACTAAGCCTCTTAGCCTTCTTATCCCTTTGAGGGTCCCCACAATTGCATGTCAATACTGCTCTGTTCTGGATCACTGCGTGACACGGCCCGCTCCGGGCTGCACCGCGCCAAACCACAGAGCACAGGAGACACAGACAGGTGAAAGCTAAATGAGAAGGGGCAAAGAGAAAGCAACACAACAAACAGCCTGGCAAGAACCTTCCTCGACACTGCTGTTGATGAAGGGCCAAGCACCATCTTCTTGTATCAGAGCAGCCTTGGCACTTGCAGTGCTGCCAACCTGCTGCAGTTTGCTCTTGACACAGATGACTAATCGCAGGGAAAAAGCTAAAATCAAAAGACCTCAGGGGGGCAAATGATGTTAGTTCAGCGTGCTAGCTGAGCAGAGGGAAGGAGGCAAGCAGGAAAAGCCGCAGAGAGCCAACGGCAGCAGAGGTGCCAGCCATTCAGAAGAGCCTGCTGTTTTCATCCGAAGAGCCCTGGGGACCTGTGTTCAGCGGAGCTGCTGCAAGCCGCAAGTGTAAGCCAGCATCTCCCACTCACCGTTGAAAAATAACCAGGGAAAAAAGCTCCAGCAGCAAATTAGATGCAGGTAGGCAGCAATTTTCTGTGGCCTTTGCTGACCTGTTGGCATAAATCCCATTCCCTTTCAAAGGAATGGCTACTCCTCGGCCAGGTCAGAGCTCTGGAAATGATAGCTCAATGCCACAGGAGCTGATAGCTGCTGCTGCAGGAGATGACAGCTCAGTGGAGAATGGTAAGAGGGTGCAGAAGAGCCAGAAATGGCTCCTAAAGTGTCACTGCTCCCACTCAAGCCTGCCACTGTGCATTTGGTTTGTACGGTCCTCAGCACAAAAATAACCCTCCGAAAAGTTCTTGTTGTGAACTGCAGAAGGGGGTCTTTTCCACTACCCAGTCGCAGCTCCTCTCCCACAGACAAGCTCGTTTCGTCCTTCTGGGGGCTGTATGTGCAAGAGCGAGGAGCTGGACAGTGTGTCTCAGCCTCCTTGAACCTGGAAAACACCTGCCCATCTCACGCCAGGAATGCGCTGCATTGCTGCAACTGCTCCTTTGTCACCAAGCAGGGATCAGAGCAAACCAAGAGGGTTTGCTCATTCATGCCTTTGAGTTTCTCTGGCTGCTCAGTAGAGAAATGCATGCTTGTGTTATGAAAGCCATTCCTGTCATTTCACAGACAGCAGCCTGCCTTGAAGAGAACATTTAGATCACCAGGTAGGAAACATTGGCAGGGCCACAGACACAATCTATTTCTAAGCCAGCAGCACAGCCTGATGAAAGCACTAGACCCACAAATGCCTGGGGTTTCTTTGCCATTTCTTTAGGACAAGTTATCTCCAATCCTTTTATATGTCATCTGGGAGCAATCGTCATCGAGTAAGTTTGTGGCAACACTAAACCAGGATGACCTGTGGGCTGCCTCAGGGCTAGAAAGACCTTACAGACAGAACGGGACAGACTAGAGAGCTGGGCAACCAACTACAGCAGCGACACGAAGTTCCACAAGAGCAAGTGCAGATCCCCCAGCAGGGACAGGGCACTCCTGGCCGAGCACACACATCTGCAGAAGAAGCTGGAGAACAGCCCCACAGGAAGAGATCTGTGATAGAGGTTTGGGTTGGTAGCATCCACGTTACAAACGTCTTCGACACCACATGAAACATCAGGCGGTTACAAGAGAGACCGTAAAGTCGTGTGGCCTGAGCTCAGCAGTCTCCCAGCTCACTCTTCATGGCTAACCAGGATGAAAGTACGAAACATGGAGGGTGTAAAAGACTTTACAAAAAGAGAGAGACAATACTTTGCACTGGCAACTGCTTTGGTTGTTCCAGCTCATCAGACAGATTAATGAAGAGGAAGTTCCTCTCCAGAGTAATTTTCCTGCTGTGAGCGCAATGAGGACTTTCTGCTTCCAAGACACGGGCAAAGCAGCTCAGGAATCCTCCGGGTTTTTGCTGCCTTTGACCTCCTTTGACATAAAGGGGAACTAATGGCTGCGATCAACTTGCCTGCAGCAGCTTCACTGGCTTTAAAACACAAGCCTCTGGATAGTTTAAGGATCACCGAGATGCTGTTCACAAACTAGCAGCTTATCAGGAAAGATGGCAGCCTCGGGAGTAGATGGCTCTTGCCTAAAACTGAAGCATCCTTTGCAGTGTGTTTCCTCTCAAATTCACATCAGGAAACACAATTGCTGACACTCACAGGCTAGAACGGATTCATTTCCCGTCCCCTCTGGCTAAAACCCTTCCCACAAAACGCTGCGGAGCAGCGCACCACCAGAAAGTCAGAGCAGGATTTATTCACCCAGCCACTGGGAAACGCGGCGCTGTGCCGTTTCAGTGAGGTGGGCGCCTGCTGCCCTTCGTCCTGCTGTTCGCGGACTAGCGAGGGAACCGGCGGTCCTAGTCCGGATGCACGCTGCTGTCTTCCTGCACAGCTGCGTCACCCTGGACCCGTTGAAAGTCATGTGCAGACAGAGCTCAAGGACAGGCGTTAGCCGTCGGCTGGGTACAGTTAGGTTGATGATTGGACTTGAGGATCTTAAAGGTCTTCTCCAACCTAAACAACTCGGTGAGTCTATGATTTTAAGTCTTCACACTCCTGAAGCTGTCAATGGTCAGACCACTCGCTCAGGCCCTACTGAGAAGGGACTCTCTGGCCTCAGATCATATTAGCTAACCCTGGTACCTGCAATGAGAGTTCAGTTGCCCAGATTCCTCTTACAGTCAAAGAGACAACATCTCCAAAAGAGTAGTTCCAATGAGTTTTCAGCTGCAGCCTGGCCTCCTCTTACCCAGAAGGAGACGAAAAGCTTTTGTTCTCAACACCAGCCCTTTTATAGGGCTGCTTCTAGCTGGCTGCTTCTCAGTCCAATTGACTTGGTCATAATTCCTCATCGTGGTCAATGCAAGAGGCAATCTTCCCCACGTTCGGAAGCGCTAGTAAACAGGACCTAGGTACTGACATGCTTTCAGAAACCACAGGCACAAGCTTGGAGGATTTCATAGAATCATAAGGGATTGGAAGGGACCTCGAAAGATCATCTAGTCCAATCCCCCTGCCACAGCAGGATCACCTGACTGGAGAAGCCATGGAATCAGAGTCTCTCTGGGTAGGAAGGAACCATCATCCAGTTCCAACTCCCCCAGCAAAGGCAGGGACACCCCACCCTAGACCAGGCTGGCCAGAGCCCCATCCAGCCTGGCCTTAAACACCTCCAGGGATGGGGCCCCAACCACCTCCCTGGGCAACTCACTCATTCCAGGCCTACACCACTCTCACGGTGAAGAACACATCCACTCTAAATCTACCCATCTCCAGCTTTGCTCCATTCCCCCTAGTCCTGTCATTACCTGCCATCCTAAATAGTCCCTCCCCAGCCTTTTTGTAGCCCCCTTCAGATACTGGAAGGCCACAATAAGGTCACCTCAGAGCCTCCTCTTCTCCAGACTGAACAGCCCCAATTCTTTCAGTCTGGCCTCATAGGAGAGGTGCTCCAGTCCTCTGATCATCCTCGTGGCCCTCCTCTGCACACGCTCCAGCACCTCCACATCCTTCTTGTCATAAGGGCTCCAGAACTGGACACAGTCCTCCAGGTGGGGTCTCACCAGAGCGGAGCAGAGTAAAGGGGGAGAATCACCTCCCTTGACCTGCTGGCCACACTTCTCCTGATGCAGCCCAGGATCCAGTTTGCCTTCCGGACCGCAGGCGCACACTGCCGGCTCATGTTGAGCCTTTCATCCACAAGCACCTCCAAGTCCTTCTCCTCAGGGCTACTCTCCAGCCAGTCACTGCCCAGCCTGTATTTATGCTTAGGATTGCCTCGACCCAGATGCAGGACCTTACACTTGGTCTTGTTGAACCCCATCAGGTTGGCTTGTGTCCATCTCTCCAGCCTGTCCAGGT